>JBBPLP010000028.1:0-97550 GCA_038089875.1 Fistulinella prunicolor | reverse complement strand
GGACAGGCGTTTGATTGGAAAGAGGTCGTTCATCGAGCCCTCACGTCATCGCTCGCGCTGAAGCATCGCCACTAGGTCGAGCAACCTGAGAAAAAGCAGTTCGCGGAAGAGCTCTGTGTGCTCGAAGGGAAGCAGCCGTCCGAACCTCCGAAAACTTCAGAGTATCAGTATTACAAGGTATGCTGAATGATGCGAACAGAGGTTGATGACGGAAACGGTGCATCGTAGGTTCCTTGGACCAGGGTGCCTGACCTGGTGGCCAAAAGACGCGTTTTACTGCGCGGAGGTTATGCCTACGTATCCAGCAAAGAAGTATCCAGTTTCGTGTTCAACGAGTTTGAACGAAAACTCGTGCTGGCACTCGAAGTGAGTTTTCCTTGGACACGTCGCAACGTTCTCAAACGTAAACAGCACACTGCTAAAATGCTTCCCCGCATGGATGAAGACACGAGATTGGTGCCTATCTTGAACAATCTATCTCAGGGGTTCCAAGCTGGGGTCCCATCAGAATGGGTGAATCCTTCCGCCACTGGAGATGAGATCCGAGCCGACATGATCGACGATCTCGCAAGGAAACACTTCCCGATGTGTATGCGGCATTTGCACGAGTGTGTGGTCAGGGATCGTCATTTGAAACATTTTGGAAGGTTGCAATATGGTTTATTCCTCAAGGTACGGCGGCGACTCAGGCTTGATCGCATGACTCATCCACTCCCAGGTTTTGGGTCTCTCGATCGATGAAGCCATTGCATTCTGGAGGAAGTCGTTCAGCAATATGACGGATGACAAGTTTAACAAGGAGCACAAGTATAACATCAGACATTCTTATGGTTTGGAAGGAAAACGTGCGAACTATCCTGCGAAAAGGTACGCGTATGCATGTCCTGGACCTCTGCTGAATCTGAAGGGCGTGTATTACTTGTAGTTGCCAACAAATCCTTACAACAGACAAACCCGGGGTTGGGGATTGCCATGGATGCCCGTATCGTCACTTTAGCCCCGAAAACTTGCAAACCGCACTACTTGCAGCGTATTCCTCTCAGGGTCTTACCGCGAACGACCTGCACGAGATCACGAGGACAGTCAAGGACGGCCACTATCACGTCGCTTGCACACGCGTGTTTGAAATGACCCATGCGAGTCGAGGGGTGAAGAAAGGAGAAGGTATAGGCGACGGGGATAGCGTTATACACCCCAATCAGTATGCCGCAAGAAGTATCGAACTCGAAAAGTCGCCACAGCGAGAAGAGAACGCAATGGTGGTAGAATAGTGTAGATTTTTGGGTTGGGTATTAATATGTATTAGGCGGTATCAGGAGTCCCCTAGCCGGAACTGACACGGACCCGTGGGACTGCCCTGCGGCTCTGGTACATATTCGTCAGCCTGGGCTGCGTTGCATGCCACATTTCGTGTCGTCTGCCCATCTCTCTACCTTCACTGCTCAAAGTTTCTGTAAAAACAATGGCTCGAAACACGACACCCAGGCCTAACAAAACCAATGGTGATGCTGCAGGGCATGACGGCCAAGTTCTCCAACAATATGTGGATACCGACGGTCACTTCTCCATGGTCAGGTAACGGCACCACCCGAATGCTTCTCTCCCGATCCATGCTGAGCCCGCCGATGTAGAAACTTTAGGTTGGCTGACCTGGTCACGATCATGAACGGCGTCTGCGGTTCCTTTTCCATATTTTCCACCGCACATTATTTGGTAACGAACGACGATGAATGTTTGCGATGGGCGTTTGCCCTTCCCCTCGCGGGGCTCATGTTTGACTTCTTCGATGGAAAAGTCGCAAGGTGGAGAAAATCCTCTAGCTTACTTGGACAAGAGTTGGACAGTCTCGCGGACTTGGTAGGAGATCTATCATGCTACGTCTGACCCTCCTCTCATGATCCCTTCAGATTTCATTCGGAGCTGCGCCTGCTCTCCTCGCCTTCGCTGTCGGCCTTCGGACTTATCTCGATACCGTTTGCCTAACAGGCTTCATATGCTGTGGGCTAGCTCGACTTGCCCGCTTTAACGCAACGGTCGCACTGGTCCCGAAAGATACGGGAGGGAAAGCACGGTACTTTGAAGGTCTTCCCATCCCATCCTCCCTCGCCCTCGTCGCTGTTCTCTATTACTGGACCCGCCAAGGTTGGATAGAGGGCAAGGCTGGCATACCAGGTGGTCTCGTGACACTTTGGGGCCCATCTGGTGGCCGGGGTGATATTCACCCGGTCAGCATTATTTTTGGACTCTGGGCGGCTGCGATGGTCAGCAAAACCCTTCGTGTCCCCAAACTGTGACGTGATTCGGGTGTCGTGGAAAAGGAGTTGGTGGTATCTGTTGGCGCCTCGGCGATGTCGGACGAGGTACGCTACAAACGTCTAGTAAGGCAGTATGACGACTGGTAACAGGTTATTGCTCTTGATGACACTTTACGATGAATGTATATGATGCACTAGATAAAGTGGGGCTAATGTACGCCAGTTCTACGAGCATCCGAGCAGCCCTTTCTGATCTTTATGAAAACGATTTTTGTTCTTTGTGCCATTTGAAAGCCAGTGACATAGGGGCTCGAGGCAGTGAAACCTGTCCTAGTTTTCACACTGTCGACGATCGTCCCACGTCATCTTTCATCTTACCGGACCGTAAATATGCTGTCAGTCAAGACGCCCACGCAACGAAACGAAAAACCGAAAAAAGAATCAACGACAGCTCCGTTGACATGCTTTTCGGCGGGGACAGGCCGAACCGAAGCCTTCGCGACTTCATCATCCATAGACAACTGTTCTCGGATCTTGACGGGATTATCAAGAGGTCGCGTGCGCTCCCTCAAGGAATCTCTTATCATGTGAAACGCGCATGTTGAGCGGCTTCAAAGATTCTCCCCTGTTTACCCGGATGACATGTGCACGCATGCACGATTTCCTTTCGTACCTGTTTACTGCGTGGGTCTCCTGTAGGCACTGAGAGCTGATTAATGGACCGATTTCATCGCAGTGGTGTTTCCGACCCTGCAAAACCGTGGAGCGGGAACACATGTGAGTGCGATATTCTTCTCACAGCGTGCCAAAGATGTGGGCGTAAATCATAACCATCCGACAGTTTTTTTCCGGGACATGATTGGCATCGATTATCTTTTTTTTTGCGATAAAACGGACAGCTATATCTATGCATCTGAACCACCGATATCTTGTCACACGACAACCACGACAACCACGATAACCACGATAACCACGGTCTGGACTCTCAACGGTTCCCCGTTGAATTGGAAACTTCTTGTTAAGGTTGTGCGTAAAGCCGCCGAATGAAGACAGGAGAGCGCCTGAGCCTAGCAGAATTACATTTTGGGATCCGTCCGGACTCCCGGCGGGGGGTGCCCCTGACGTGCTCTCTAGGCCACTCAATATGGGGACGTGAGAGACCGAAAGAAGAAGCAGGACAGCCCAGAGAACTTCGGGAAGGTATGTTTCAACCGCGCTTATTGTTACTATGTCTAACGTTTGGATCGGCATCAAGGGTAGATTGAAACTAGGTTGGATATATTCTTTGATTATAGCGATAATATCTTCTATCTGCCACAAGTAAGGAAACTTGACGCCTCCCACCAAGCGCGCAACCATCATAAATCGTGAGATGGTCACCTAACCTTTCTAGAACGAACGTAACGAGTCTGATTGGGTGTCAAAGATGAACATCGATACTGCCACCCATCAGCTGTGTTCTTGGTAGGAAGTAACATCGGCTCCGACATGACCCACGACGACCTGAAGATTTTTTTTGTATGGCCACGTAACTAGGAAACGGAGCTCGAACGCCCCACGAGAGATTTCTGATGCGGAGTGTGCCACCAAAGGCCTAGGCTCGACGAGACCCCATATCTTTATGAAACGGTGGAACGTGAAGGACCCAAGGCCACCCACAAGATGACCGTAAGTGAACTTCGAGTCGACGTCACCGTATCCAAAAGACACCCGAAGGGTCACATGCGACGGAGTTGCGCCGCTCAACTGTCAAACTGGATTGCGCACTTGGCGACTAAGGATATAAAACGGTAATATAAGACGTCGTGTTGTTCATGTTTGATGCGAATGTAGCTGTGGAACCCACGTTTGTGAGATCGATGGCGTGTTACATTTGGCCCCCACGGCGTCGTCGGCGATGAATCTGTTCATCCGCAAAGATCGTTAGAGAGCAAGTGCTCGCTTAAAGAGAGTATTCCATTATGCAGTATGTATCTATAAGTGAAAGTGATCAAGCATAGGCAATGGATGAAATGCTGAGTACACCGTCTTGCAACGACCCGCATTAGATATTCGGAATAACGAACACAAATACGGTAAGTTTATGCGTGGTGCGAGTGCGTTTCGATCGTTTGGAGTTGAAAAGCTTGGTGATAGTTATGAACTACGCAAGCGAAGTTGCAATAGCGTCCGTCCAATAGCAGATAGTCCTCCCCGTCTAGATGTGATTGGGCCTCCGGCCCTCTAATTCACCCCCGATAGTGTTCCTTTTACTGACCCTTTTCGCGTGCGGCAGCTCTCTCGGCCAGGTCTACCCCGACCAGGATTTTACTTGCCTTCCAAAGCTGCACAAGGTTGATGATGTTCTTGGCCAAGCATACCGGGAAAGACATAAGCGCCAACACTTGAGGCCACGTGAAAGATACCAGATACGTGAGGAACGGGGAAGTGTCGAATGAGATGGATCCCGAAATAGGAGTGGGTATCCATTTCATGAGATAGAGGGAGACGAAAAACATTTCATTGCCGGCACACATGAAAAATAAGGTGCGCTGTTCACCATCTTCATGAGTCGAGCCTACCATAGGGGCTGAACAACATACCGAGTCGTTGTAGTAATACCATAAGATGCGGCTCACATCGCTTGTCACGAGCTTGTGGCTCCGAGACCCTGTTACAAGAGAGCTATCGGGGAGACGATATCAGCAAAACCGACAGATGCTAGGGGCATATGATGCCCACCTGTACATATGCATATAGTGACTCGAGAAATCGAGCGCAATCAGGAATTGAAAAAAGAGAGCGAAGCTTGGGTACGCGGACGAGAGATAGCAGAGGAGGCATGATGTGGTACATCTTTTGAACATGAGTTGGCACAGCTGGCTGAGGTGGAAAAACGTGTGGAGCACACCTATCTGTCACCATGTCCAACACTGCACCGAACTTTGAGGTTTGTCCGAGCGCCCTAGCGGCTTGGCCGTCCACCGCATCGAGAAGGCATGATATGCAGTATGCGAGAGTGCAGTATTTTGGATGATAGCTCATGAAATGGAGTGAGAGTCCGGCGAGAATGACTCGAGTGTAGCCTGAGGTGGAGTCATGGCTCAGAAGGGTGGCTTGGTTGCATGGGTCGACGATAGAGATCCTTACCAATGATGTTGGGGATGAAGAGAAAGACATTTTCAGAATATGTCTGGGCGGTTGCCAAATCGACAGCAACTTTGGCATCGACGTGTCGGAGGGAGTCCCGTCTGCGAGATTTGCGAGTAGTATGGGAGCCGTGTGCTGAGCCGTTTGAGTGTTTGCTCATCGTTGTTGGCGGTGAAGAGGGAAGTTGTGTTGAATTGGGACTGCGGGTGACCGAGTGCGTGAAGGAGGTGGAAATGACGCGCCGTGTGTAAAAGAAAACATGAATGCTCGCATGTCAGCACATATCACGTCAGCAATCGTATTAAAGGCACACATAACTACTACGGAGGGTATAAAAGACACAAGCAGTAAAGAAAGAGGTCGTCCAATTCATCAAGAGTTCTTCGGAGGGTGCTCTCCAAAATACACTCCCACTCCAATACCAACAGCAGCCAAAATCACAACCACGGTGATAAAGAAACATATCCATCGCTTTCGTCGAGCGGACCGGGCGTGTTTTATTGCAATATCCACCTCGCCGACCCTGGTTTGCCATCATCAGCGCTAGTCCAACAATGAAGCCCAAACACCTACCCTTTCCTCGTGTCTTCTTCGACGCCGATGGCCTTGGTCTCGACAGCGGCGATTTGTTCATCTTGTTGGGATATCAACACAGCCATCTGTATCCGAACGGTCAGCATGCTGTCTGTCCCGAGGAAAATGAACAGCGAACATCGTTGAATAATTGTGCAAGTTCTGCCAATGTAACTTCAATTCGCTGAATGTCTTGATGGCGCTCCTGGACTTCGCGATACGCCTGCCTTGATTCACCATAGCGGTTGGAGGACGATATCTGTGTGGTGGCCGTCAGTATGTCATCAGAAATATTCAGAGGTAACTCCTACAGCTTGCAGGAAAATTGCATTGCTACTGCCACCCTGAGTATCATTCGCGATGGCAGATACCTCGTCTGGAGTCGCGTCGGGCTTCACTACATTGCGGGGACCGAGTTATAATAACAGAGATCACCAGGTCATGAAAATGGACATCACCTATCTTGAACTGCCGTTCCACACGGTCCTTGTACCTCTGCCGATACTGCTGCTCGACGTTCTGATATCTTTGGAGCGTCTCCACAAATTTTCCGTGTACTAGTGTGATCTACGACCCCGCTTCAGTGACAGATCTGAGATTTGCAGTGTAGACACACTCTGTTTTTCCTGATCTCTGCATCCTGCCTGCTGGCGCCTCCTGGCTGGATTTCCAGGGCCTTGATGCGTTTCGAGAGTGCGTTACTGAGCGCTCGAGTAGACTCTGTGAGATCGGCAAGTCGTGAGTGGTTGGCTGCAGAGTCCTGGTCGGAGAGTGCATTGAGGGAGCGTGCATGCAAATCAGCAATCGCTGTAACGTTTGCATTGAACTCGACAATGGACTCTTGGATGGAAGTGGTCTGCGGGTCAAGGTCTATGCGGTGAAGCTGGCAACGGTAGTAGGGAGCGCACCTCTGCATAAAATGCAGACATGGAGGACGTATCCTGAGACTGAGTTAGATATGAGCCGTTCAAGGTGCCATTGCTAGGCTGGGATGCAGGCGGAGGGACACGCTGCATTTCGATTGGGACCTGCGGGACATCGGCCTGTCTCTGGGCCTGCGTGCGACGTCAATATCACGTCGACGGTGATAGCGCCTAGATATGGGACATACCCTGAGTGCTGCGAGTCTGTCGCGGCCCATGATGAGGACACGGTGTGGAGAGCTGCGCGGAGAGTGACGAGCGTACGGACAAGCGCTGCGTATGGAGAAAGGAGGTGGCCGTGAGAAATCAATAACCCGAGAAAATAAAGCAACTGAACGCTCGATGCTGCCATACACGGCGAGCTCGTCTTGCGGACATCTCGACCAACCTCCACACGTTTCATTTCCATGCGCAGGACATCGCAGCTCGCCAGGACGGTCGTCAACGCTTCCAGGAGATCCACGACACGGCTCAAGCCATCGACGCTCGCCCGCACAAAGTCGCCAAAGGAGTCCAATGTGAGCACCACCGAGCCCGAACGGCAGTCATCGAGGGTACACAAGCGACTCGCATCGTCGCAGCCAGTCATCGACGAGCAGCGCAGTGATCAGAACGTGATAGCTGCCTCAGACTCCCCCCCAGAGGCAGATCCTCCCACAGACCCCGCCCCGGAGAAACCGCCCCGCAGGCAGAGAGCGTCTGCCAGCTCACCTCCTGCACCTTCTACTCCGTCCAGGGACACTGACGATAGACCACAACTGCCTGCTGGGCTTGATATTTTATGGCTTCCCGATTTACCTCCGAACCCAAGCGCGCTGCCCCCACCGGAACTCTTCGAAGAGACTCTCACCAACTTGCACATCGCTCTCCATCCTCAGACACAACATCGTGCCGCCTACTCTTCTCCTGCAGGTCCCCCCATAGAACCAACGCTTGCGTTGTACTGCCCCATAGAAGGTGGCGAATACGTTCTCGATGAAACTGTCCGCGAATTAGCCCGTAGGACCGACGCCGAGGTTGTCGTGATCGACTCTGTTCACCTTGCTGCAGGTGAATGGGGCCATTTCGGAAAAGGTGCAATCGTCAGCACTGTTCGTGTCGTCTACACTCTGACCCGTCTATCCCGCAGCTGCGAGTGCCGTCCAGTTGCCTAGAAATCCTCTTCATTACCATCCTGCCCCGCCTCCTTCTCCCTTTCGCCGTCCTTCCGTTACTGAAGAAGAAGAAGGCTCTGAACCTGGCTTCTTCTCTCCAGCAGGGGTTTCTCAGATGACTCTCCACGTCCTTGCACCTGTCGCTGCATCCCGTGGACGACCTTCCTCAGTCTTTGCACCCTCTCGTTCATCCCCTACACCAAGTCGGATCAAAGCCTTTTTCGATGAGCTCATAAACATACCCTCTCCTTCTTCCGAATCGTTGCAGCCTCAGCGCATCCGCCCCCGCATAATCTACATCCGTGACTTTCCCATGCTTGCACCCACAGCACCTACCTGGTACCCTCATCTCCTCAGTGCGGTGCGCGCTCGTAGGACAGGTCCCATCGCGCGTCCTTCGTCCCCTGTCGCATGTCCTATGACGATTATATGTGGAGTAACGCCACCACTTGTCGGGCCATCTTCATATCCTATACCAGCTTTCTCCGGGTCTTTCTCGATGCCCGTTGGGGCACAGACACCATCTAGCTCGGGTCCGGTTAACAGTCGCCAGAGACATAGTGCTCGTTCCAGTCCCAACACTGCTACTGGCGCAAGCTCCATCATAAGTGCGACAAATCCACAACATTCTTCAGAATGGGGCGAAGATGACTATGCTATACGGGCGCGCGAGAGACGTCTTCGAGAGCGTCTTCGGCGATGGGAAAGGAATGGAGATGCCGCACTCCTCGAGGATGTCCCACGACTCTTTGCGTCTTCTCCGCTAGGTTTTCCTCCCCTCAACAGCGGTGGAGCCAATGGGTCTTCCCAGATGATGGCTCAACCAGCTCCTCCATATCCTTCGGCCGATTTTGATTCTCCACGCCCGCCAATACTTCTGCTGGGAGGAGGCTCGCCTCCATTCCTGGATATGCTTGGGAACGGGCAGGGTGACTCCGAAGATGGTAATCTAGGTGGTGGTGCCTCAGGAAAATTCTTCCGGGCTTCCGTCATACTTCCTCACTCACGGGATCAGAGTACGGAAATCAAGTGTAGAATGACTCGGCGGAGGGAGGTAAACGAGTTGGCTATGCGATTAGGCATTGGAGGAATTGGAGGTGTATTAGAGGCTGATGCGAAAGGTGAAGCTCACAGCGTGTCGACCGAGGGGACTGGTGCCGAAATCAACCAAATCGAGAAGGAGTCAGAGCCCAATTACGAAGAACTTGAAGCAGACGTGGAAATCATTGGGCGTTCTGCAGATGCTGAACACCAACCCAACGCGAACGCTTCTTCGTCAACTGGACCACAATACCCCGAGGAACACGAGATGTGGGAAGACTGGAGCACACGCGTCGAGTCCTGGTCTTCGATATGTCAAATTGCAGATCGAGCGGTTGGCAGTGTCGTCTCCTCTTCCGTGATCTCCCCTGCCGTTTCTCCTTCCACAGCATCCAAAATGCTCGGTGCAGTCCTCGAACCAACCTCCGTGCCTTGGTCCGCGATACACCGTGCCTGGGCGGCACAACGCTCTTCGTGTGATCTTCGTCGAGCCTGGTCAAAAGACGCACGTGTCCGTATTTCTCGCGAGAGTCAACCGGACGATGCAACGGAGGATGAATTGGATGCGTTTGAATTCGAGGATGGTGAAGAGGGCAGGCCAATAGATGAGGTAGTGGAAAAGATCAAGCAAGACGAAGATCTTGATCCCCATGAAAAGCGGTTGTTGGGGTGCATCGTTGACCCTGGTACGTCTGTTTCGTTGGATTCAATGGTAGATGATCTACATGATCACTGATGCAATTTGATTAGCTGCGCTCTCGACGACTTTTGCACAGGTTCATCTTCCTCTGCATACGATTGACTCTGTGAGAACTCTGGTGTCACTCCCGCTTCTTCATCCTGCAGCCTTTCAAATGGGCATCCTGAAAGAACATGCTATGACTGGATGTCTTCTCTTTGGACCTCCGGGAACTGGCAAGACTCTGGTAGTGCGGGCTCTCGCGAAGGAGGCTGGCTCCAGAATGTTGATGATCTCTCCATCCGACGTTATGGACATGGTATGCTTTCTCCCTTGTACCTGTCTTTGCCCCGTGCCTAATTAACGACGGTCTTACTTCAGTACGTCGGCGAAGGCGAGAAACTGGTCAAAGCAGTCTTTAGCCTCGCTCGCCGCTTGTCCCCTTGCGTCGTGTTCCTTGACGAAATCGATGCACTCTTCGGCGCTCGTTCATCCGCACGTGACTCGGGTGGTGCCATGGCCCATCGCGGAGTCATCACCGAGTTTATGCAAGAGATGGACGGACTGAAGAGTCAATCGAGCATGGAAAGAGTCGTGGTTATCGGGGCTACCAACAGACCTTTTGATCTCGACGATGCAGTGTTGCGGAGACTGCCACGTAGACTGTTGGTGGACCTGCCAGGGGAGAAAGAAAGGGAGGGTGAGTGACTTCTCAGTCCTGCTTTGCAGTGTGCGGGCGCCTCAACGTTATCGTGTTCCAGGAATTCTGAGTATTCTGTTGCGGGACGAGACGTTGGCACTGGATATCGACGTGAAGGCATTGGCCAAACAGACTGAAAGCTTTTCTGGATCGGATTTGAAGCGTGCGTTTTTTTTTGGCGGCTTCGAGCGCGTATTTCTAACGTTTGAATTCTGACACTTTAAAGACTTGTGTGTCTCTGCTGCACTTGACGCTGTCAAAGACGGAGTCAGCGTGCCTTGGAAATCGTTGCCAGAAGGGTCTATGCCGGACGCCCCAACAGACAACTCTGACGCTTCGACCTCAGAATCCTTCTCGAGTTATTCTCGAACCATCCACCTCCGACACTTTACCAAAGCACTTAAAGAAATCACACCTTCGAGCTCTGAATCTTTGGGTTCCTTGTCGGATCTGCGCAAATGGAATGAACAATTTGGCGAGGGTCGAAGAGAGAAACGGCGGATACAAGTCTGGGGAAAGGGCAAGTTCGGGTTTGTGGATACCTCGCTCGGTGCAGGGCAAGATGAAGGTCGCGTTGCGGATCCCCGCCCAACCGCACGGAGAGCCATGTCAATAGATGAGTAATACTACAGCACTTGTTAATTGAAATGAAGGTACGGTAGCTCGCAAGGAGTACCAACGAGATCATGATGGAGACGTGAGCCAGATGCTATTCCATCACTCAAATCCGATTTCAGTTACATATCAAGCGATGGAATTGAGTTGTAATTCCCAAAATGACTCGATCACGGAAGAGTTTCTTCGGGTACTTTCCTGAGCATGAGTCCGCCGAATCCGCCATGAGGAATGTCCTACCATGATATTTCGAAGAACAGTAAGTAAAGCTTGTCCAACTCACCGACCCTGTAGGTGAAGTGCATAACCATCAGTCGGGAAAGGCATTCCAAGGCCCCTCGTCCTGCAGACGTTGACAGTGCATATGTATGTCTCAAGTCGCTTGAGCATATTATCTACTGGACCATGCAATGTCCTTGAGGTGCATCGCACCGGTAGACAATATGGGATACTACCATTTGAAGCAGTGGTTGATCTGAGCGCAAGCCAGTGGCTCATCCCCTCAGTGCTGAGGCTCGCTCTAAGTTCGCGCCAGTAGTGACCGACTCCAAAGAATCACTCCCGCTGATGACTCGTAGGAATGTATCCTGCCGTTTGTATCGCTGCTCATAGCAGTACAACGATATCACCTGCCATAGTACCTCCGAGTCACCTGTACGCAAGACAAATGCATTAGGAATTTATGCTTCCCTGTGCCATGTGGATTTGATGGTCGGGCAGAATACTCAAAGGCCGTCGTAGTACCACAAAATATAATAGGAAAATTACAATGTCTGTACAATAGTACGCGAAATCCACATGAGCCGTCTCCGACGAAACTCGATGTCACTTGTAGAAGCATTATAATTCACTAGTAATTTTAGCAGAAAAGGTACATGAGGCATCTTTTACCCCCGTTCTCACCTACGTATGTCCAATTCTGATCGAGGGGCGGTTACGTTGTAATAATCTTCCATTGTGCTTGGAATATAACACAGTCATGGCATGGCATCTTGGTCTCGGTGATGACCAATATGTAGGGTTAACGCATTCTCGTAGAACGACGGCGTGCGTTAGCTTGAGACTTGCGAGGAGCCTCATCCCTATCTTCCTCATCCTCGTCGTCCTCATCAGCATCCATTATGACGACCTTCTTTTTTCCGTGTCGCTGAGGTTGTGCGGGCTGGGATGACTCTGGCTCATCTTCATCCATCCTCATCTCTTCCTCTTCCTGGTCGCTCACCGTCGTACTCTTCCTACGTACGCGCCGGCCATCATCTTGGCCATCTTTGACAGCAGCTTCACCCACGGGCTCGAGGCTCTTTGCATCCTGTGGCCAGTCCACTCCACAGGCGGGACACTTCGCGTGATGGGCGCGAAGCTTCCTAAAACAATGATGATGGATTCTCGTTTTGCAATTCGGTGTATTGCAACCAGCACCACGTGTAACGATCTAAGGACGACGGACGTGAAATCGGGCGAATCTCAAGGATAAAGAGAACCATACCTCCAAGCAAATTGTACATTCCAGACATTCATCCGGGTAATTCGACTTGAGGTAAGGTAAGAGCTCGAGAAGCGCACGCGTCGAGAGCGAATAGCGTGCACGTCTGGACAAGGTTCAGTATAAAAGAAGAAGGACAAGGTGTGACGGGTCGCTCAACTTGCTCTTCAGCAGCCATCCCTTGGCTACGAGACTGCCCAAGACGGCCTCGGCCTGAGACTTTGTCATGTTTGATTTGAGCGAGCCCACCTCGCGGAGGGCAGCGAGGGACGACACGGAGTACGCCTCACGCGGTGCGAGGATGATCTGTTCGACCTATCATGACCCGGTCAGCAACCGTCACCTTGCCCAAGTCTTAGATGAATCACGTACAACTGCCTTGAAATAAGCAATCTCGAGGGGCGTGTAGTCCGTCGCCATCTGTGCGATCTCGTCGTCTTTTGTGTTCACCTTTATTATTAGTAGAAATTTAGCCCAGGAAAGGTGCTTGAGGCGGATGGGACACGTACCACTGCGTACATTTCGGCCCCAGTTTGCTCGTCAGCCAAATGACGAAATTCGAGGTCAATAGGATTAAGGGAATTGTTAATAGCGGAAACAAATTTGTCCCATGCTTGTCTGCCGCCGTCGAACTGTATATCAACCGAGGGATCGGCGGCTGGGGAAGATGGAGGTCAGATGTATTGAAATAGCTCGCCAAGGTTCTGATTCGACCTTTGACCGCGTCTATGCATTTTTCCCAGAGGACTTGTGCGTGCTTGACGGAAAGGATTCCGCGAGAAAAGACAGCTTGGAGGAACAGACGCTGGACGTCGTTGGAGTGGACAGTCATGATGGTTAAGACGCGTCTGTAATCGAGTCCGAGTCGCGTCGCGTCAAACTAGATTACAATATCATCAAACTGATTTCAAGTGTGCAATGTAAGACGGATCATCAAGGCAATAGACAAATCACGCTGCTTATGTTACGCTAATGCATAGGCTGTTGCAGTCAACATTCCGGAAAAAAGATCTCAGAATGCTAGGAAACACTCGGAAACAGATCTATGATGCACAAGGAAAGTAACTTGTCTGGAAACCACGGTAACCAGTAGGCTGTGAAAAGCTTGCATTTCCAGATGGAAGATGTGTAAGTTGATACTCATGAGGGACTTTCCTTCAGGTTCATATGGATATTCGGATGAGTCAAGGCCATGTGGGTTACATTGACGTTGATCTCCCCAACACGAGCACGAGTCATGATGGTGAATGGGAAACGCAAGGTCGACACTCAGCTTGTTCTATCAGTGAACAACCTAAATGACGTTAGAATGATACCGGCAATTAAAGATGCGTGGCACAAAGTAAAAAATACCGCTGAACAATGATTGCGCCTCGTTCTCGCCGGGACCCTCTTTCTCTTCCAAACCAATTGCAAGCGTTCGCCAGAGACTGCTTCCTCATTCACATGTCGTCTTCCCGGAACTATGTGACGGCGCTGATTTCAGCAGGCTTGGCGAGAAGATGGATCCGGTCCGCCAGGCTAGCCTCTCCGAGTAACAATGGGACGCCCTGGGTGCAACGTTGACGTCTTTCTGATGTGATTTGCGGCGTCACTCTTGCGTGAGGATGGCGATGTGGCATCATGGGCGGCGCCGCGTTTATCGGTGTTTGCCCACGGTAGTGACAACTGGCAGCAAGCTCCTCCCGGTGGGGATTTTTTGCTATGGGATGTGAGTTTCTCGCATGATGTTCCGTCCGATGTCCTGGTTGTGATTTGCACTAGAATCGCTGGCCATTCCTCAAGTATCCACCCCCAACTATCGCGTTTCTGGTGAAGTTTTTACATAGATCATAACTAGATCAATATCTCCATCTCTCGTGTTTCGTGGCTCCTGGGTTGGCAAGGGCAACTTGTCGAACGCGCCTCGCACTTGTACAGACGCACGCCGGAGTTCAAATCATGTACTAGGCACTACCCATCCCCGATGGTGATCCGACGAGTCCAGGGTCAATTAAGTCACAAAGTACAAATGACTCGCGCGGCGATAGATCCTGTTTGAATCTGAACCTCGACCTTGCACCATGTGTGGCATCATTGCAGTTCATGGCCTCGAGAAGCCAGTCGCAGACCGCGCTCATCTCATCGGTTTATCTAAACGTCTCCGCCATCGTGGTCCCGATTGGTCTGGGTGCTATGTCGGCAAGGATGCTATACTCTGCCACGAGCGTCTCGCCATCGTTGGAGTCGGTGTGTATCGGGCCTCAGCCTCGATGGAAAGCAATCTAATACGCGTATAGATTCGGGTGCTCAACCACTCGTGAGCGACGACGGCAAAGTCATCCTCGCTGTGAACGGAGAAATTTACAACCACCTTGCTCTTCGGGCTGACCTTGAGCCAGGCGTCAAGTTCAAGACTCGCTCCGATTGTGAGGTCATTCTACCCTTGGTACGTGTACCGATCACGCGTTCCACTCATTCTTTGGCTTATATTTACGTGGTTCACCAGTACAAAAAACATGACAAAAATGTCCCCGGGGTCCTCGACGGGATGTTTGCCTTTGTCTTACTGGATGAATCCGTGACACCATCTAGGATCATTGCTGCCCGTGATCCCATCGGCATCACCACTCTTTACCAGGGTTGGAACTCCAAAAAGCCAAACGCAACCTATTTCTCGTCCGAACTCAAAGCTCTCAAGGATGAATGTGACAAAATCATATCCTTCCCTCCTGGTCATGTGTTTGACAGTCTGGACAACTCCACAACACCTTACTATCAGCCTTCCTGGCTCAGTGGTGATCAAGAGAATGCCCTTGCCCCCACCACGCCGGTAGATTATACCCTGATTCGCGAAACACTTGAAGCAGCCGTGCGAAAGCGGTTGATGTCCGAGGTACCTTATGGTGTCTTATTGAGTGGTGGCTTGGACAGCAGCTTGATCGCTGCGATTGCTGCGCGGGAGACGGTGAAGCTCGACCAAGCGCAGCTCGACGCTCGTAAGCGCAGACTAGCTAAGGCTGGTAGTGGGTCTCCATCGCCACTACGGAGCGGTTTGCACGAGCAACGTAAGTTGAATATCTTCGGGTATTTACTGGTGCTAACAACCGATCGTCCGAACAGCACTCGCTACTTGGCCCCAGCTACACTCATTCTCAATCGGATTAGAAAATTCCCCCGATCTTTCGGCAGCAAAGAACGCCGCACGCTTCCTGGGTACCACTCATCATGAATTCGTTTTCACTGTGCAGGAGGGACTGGATGCTATTCCGGATGTCATTCACCATCTTGAAACCTATGACGTGACGACCGTTCGGGCAAGCACACCAATGTACCTTCTCAGCCGTAAGATCAAGGCTATGGGTGTGAAAATGGTGTTGAGCGGGGAGGGCAGCGATGAGATCTTGGGAGGTACGGCAGCATTGCGTAATGTGGGGATATGATTCCAACTTGGAAGTTGATCCGTCTTCCCTTGGCAGGATACTTGTATTTCCACGCCGCGCCCGACAGCAAGTCATTCCATCAAGAATGTGTACGCCGCGTCAAAAATCTGCACACGGCGGACTGTCTCCGTGCCAACAAGTGAACAAGCTTCCATTCATTATTAACTTGTCGGTATTGATTGTCTCATAGGTCAACCATGGCATGGGGACTCGAAGCACGCGTGCCTTTCCTTGACAAGACTTTTCTGGATGTTGCGATGAACATTGATCCGAAGGAGAAAATGTTCTCAAAGGGTTCTGAGCAAGAATTTGACGAAGATGGGCGTCCGAAGATGGAAAAGGTCGGTCGACCCTTGACTCATCGCACCACTTTCTGGGACTAACATGACCCAAGTACGTCTTGCGCAGGGCCTTTGATTGTTCTCCAGACGGAAAGGTGAGTCATGCCTGCTCCAAAAAAAGTTTTCCACAATTGATCGGCTGTCGCCGTTTATCTATAGCCTTACCTCCCCAAGTCAATTCTGTGGCGCCAGAAAGAACAGTTTTCGGACGGTGTCGGGTACTCGTGGATTGATGGGTGGGTGTCCAATATGGACAAGTACGGCCGCATAGCTTACCGAGGTCGCTCCACAGAATAAAGGATCACGCCGCCGCCATCGTCTCGGACGAGGCGTTCGCCCAGCGTGCCCAACGCTGGACTGTGGACACCCCCGACACTAAAGAAGCGTATTACATCCGGGAGGTCTTCGAAGGTAGGCGCCCACACCGCAGTCCAGGTGTCCGAGGCTCATTTTATCTCCAGGTCACTTCCCGTCCAACGCCGCGGCCAAGACAGCTGTACGGTACGTTATCGATAAGGTGTCACAGTTTCGCGTGTGATACGTTCTGATGTCATTTTCTTGCCAGCTGGATCCCGCGTGGCGACTGGGGTTGTGCATCAGACCCTAGCGGACGTAGCGTCAGCATTCACAACGCGGCGTACGAAGCGAACTGAGAACACGTCTGATAACACGATGACAAATTGGTGTACATTATAGAAAGGTGAAGGTTGTCGTGCTGTAACCGCGCCAGCGAGGCTGGTATCAGAGTATGGGTCTGGAATACGATTGTAAGATTGTCAATGTATGCTCCGCAAATAGAGAGTGTGATAAAGAAAAAGTGGGAGAAGAGCCTCAATGAGAGTGATAAGGTATCGTCAAAACATTTGGGTACCGATTGACAGAAAAATGCGGCCGCAAGCAGGCGGAAGGGTCAAGGAATGTGTCAGTCATGATGCAGAGAAGAACAGTAATGGAATAAGCGAGTGCAGTGTGCGTGAGTTCAAGAACGCGGGGGATGAGTGTCACATAACTCAGTTATTAAGGAGGGCGGGTGGAGTCTATGTAGGGATGACGGCAAAAAAAAGGGGAGCGAAAAAGAGTGCATCATCATTGAACCAACGAGGGGTCCTGGGCAACGATTTGCCGGTATAAGCCTACTCCCGAGTCTTCCGATGCAACGGGGGAGAGCTGAGGGTTATGGTTGTTACTGGTATTTACAGCCGTCACAGTGGCGCGCGTGACTGCGCTTGATTGGGAGGTTTGGCGAGGTCGCTTTGCGGGCGGATTGGCACCGCGAGTGCTCGTGTCCCAGACAGGGCGAGTTACCGTTGCCTTGACAGAGTGACTGTCGTCCGACGGATGGACACGTGTCTTGGTGCTCGGGATCGCTTGCGTCTTCCTGCTTGCAGGTCGCATGGCGTTTGAAATCTGATCACCAGACACCAGCCGGGTGCCAAACTTTGCGTTGGCTGAAGACTCCCGTGCGTAAGAGGTCCCGCCGGGAGACACGCGTCGGGTGGACCCGCCAATAGAGTGTTGCTTGGGTTTCAGAACTGGCTTTTGAAGCGTGATCTTGTCAGCACCCCAGTAAGAGAAGCTCATCTTGCTTTTCTTATCCGAGTCGTCCGAATCGTCACCATCCTCGTCGTCATCTGGAAGTGGAATGATTCTTGGCTTATGGGTTGAATGCGCCTGCACCTTGGAACGAACAACACTGGCAGAAAGATCAGACACGACGACGGATGGATAACAGCAACCTTACTCTTCCATAGCCACAACACCTTCTTTCGGCTGAATTACGTCCCCGATTGCCCATGTCTCGATCTGTTGAATGATGCATGAGCTCATAGTAGTAACATCACATACGGATTGCGTACCTTGACAAACTTGTACAAGTTTCGCGGCTTTGTATGCGAGTTTCGGCGCCCAGATGTCGCATACTTTGACTTGCCTTGCATCTCTGGCAGAGAATTCGTGCGCGAGTTCGTGCTGGACACCAGTGGTAGGGATGTGGTCCCAGTACGCTGACACCTCAATATGACATCGTTGAAAACCACCAGCCACAAATCCTTCTTGCCTCCCATACCAGAACCCGTGCCAAGAACATCGCTCAACCGTCGGAACGATGTCTTGCCCTTGACGTTCTTCGTAGCCATCACTGGTGGAGGGCTCGATCCTTTAGGGGATAACGAGGCTGATCCTTCACGACCGAGGATGAGCTGCCTTTCCTCCACGAGTAGGCGAGAGGGTTTCGGGATTGCCAGCTGCTTCACCTTGTCAAGGCCTTCGATACGAGCGAATACATCCCTCGTCTTATCTCGGTCCTCTTTCTGAATCTTTTCATCCTCAATGCTTCGCACGATCGTTTCTACCTCAGCGACCATCTGAAGGGTGCTCTCGTATTCAAACGTGCTGGGGTCGGTGTGGAAGAGAAGATTCTGGAAAAGAAGGGGATACTTGAGCAGACGCTGGAAGGGCTTCGACAATGTAATTGCGAGACCAGTCTCGCCCTTGTCGGCAGCTAACTCTTCCAGTCGCTGCAAGGATTTGCACACCTTGAGCCATTCCGCAGCGTCTTGATTCTTGGGTTTTTTGGCTGCATTTGCCGTGGAGAGTGCATTGTCTACCTGCTCCAGAGCGCGCTCAAGATGCAAGACGTAAGTGGCGTAGCCTTGGAAAATGTGTGACTGTGGCAGATCAACAATTGCTCCATTACAATCGAACGAGTACCTACGTTCGATACGAAGACGTCCGCGAGCGACCGGACGAGGGGATATTGTTCCTCGTACCGCTTCTTCAACCCTTCACTGAGTTTGACATGTCCGTCAAGGACGCCACTCTCGATGACCTCGAGACATATACGCAGGTCTTCTGGGAGGAGGTGCGGAGGGACAGCCGTGTGCAATGTTCCATCTGGCTGGGTCTGCGATCGCTTAGCTTTGCGGAGCAGGCGGCTGTGAACCGTCTGCGTCGTCTTGGCACTATCTTTGCGTTCCCGATCCTTGTCACGGTCATATTCAGAGGGTCGTCCGAGCGACTGTGAAGACGCGTTGACCTGATTCATACGGTGAACAGGGGGGAGTGACCCATGAGACCGCGAAGGGAAAGGTACCGGTTCTTTAGCTTTACTACCCTTTCCAGCCAAAGCCGAGGCTGCACGATACGGTGAACGAGGATGGCTGTGTTTCGCAGATACATTCACGCGGTTACTTTGCAAGCTGGGTAGATGATCATCCTCATCCGACTCGGCCGATTCATCATCAATGTTCGGTGTAGTGGGCGCCAGAGACTTGGTTTCGGGGTTGACACCAGACGTGCCATCAGAACGAAATCCAGTGGGAGACATGAAGCGAGCAGCGATGGGAAGTACGTCGATGGACTCGTGTGGAGAGTCGACTCGGATGGGCGGAGGAGTATACTCATCATAATCATATGGTGATGAGGTAGGTGGTGGTGTCGCAAACGGATGTAGGAGCGGTTCGATGAAAGTTTCCTTCATTTTTTGTAGATCGTTGACGTACCTGGGCCCGCATGTCAAGCGACGACGCTTAGATATGCGGGTAAAAGACAAGACACATACCGTTCCTCGCTGGCGACGATTTCCCAAAGCACTTCTTGTCTTGTGCGCTCGCGCGGACCAAGATTGCTGACGAGATCGTCCTCTGCACCCTCGCTCCACGAGGAGACGGCGAGGATCCGCGTGCTGGCATTGGACATTTGAGAATAAGGGGTTCCAGAGCGCATAGAGCCAGGGTAAGGGGAAATAGCGGTGCGCGTCGAAGTGGCCTTGTTACTTTGGATGGAGATGGGGGGCAGAGAGACAGGCGTAGGGGTGGAGGTCGTGGTCGATTTGGAACCCAAGTCTGTACGTGAGGACGAGGCAGCAGTTGATGTCGAGCCACGCGTGTCCTTGGCATGTGCGGCCTGGAAGCGTGAGATAGTAGTTTTGAGGGGAACAGCCGCAGGGGCTTGAGAAGGTGATCCGGAGATAGTGGGGCCTGCGGTTGTATCGGGCAGGGGCTGTGAGGTTGAGGGTCCTGTTGGCGTCGGAGGGGGAGAGATAAATGCGACTTTTTTCTGTATTTCTGAGTTGGTTGTGAATTCGGTCGCCTTGCGTGACTTGGACGGGGGCTCTGAGGGATCTGCCGCGTGGGCTACGGGGGAGGACGCCGGGAGACCGACGCCACTGTCATTGTCAGCGTCAGTTGGCTCCTCGATGGGGGGAAGGGGACGCGTAGAGAGGTCCGGCAAGGGTTTGGTGGAAGCGAGGGAGGAGGGGGTGCCAGCGTTGGTCCCAGTCGTGCTGGCACTGATGGACCTCTGCATCTGAGGAGGGGTGATGCTGGGTGCATGAGAGAGACGGTTCTCTGTGCGAGACTGGGGCGGCCATTCGGGAAGAGGGGGGAGCTGGAGGAGCTCCTTCTTCCCGCGGGAGGGTGGTGTTGCGTTTGGGGAGTGGGCGTTTGAGTTGGTCGACGAGCTGAGGGTGTTGGTGTCGCTGCGGTCGCGGACGACGAGGGATTCCTTGTCCTTTTCTTTTTCCTTGTCCTTGTCTTTTTCCTTGTCCTTGTCCTTTGGTTCCTTGGACAGGCCGCGGTTGAGCCTGTTGAGGAAGGCCTTCATGAGACGAGATGGGAGGAGGAAGTCAAGAAAGTGCGAATCGATGGTTTGTTCAGCGCGACGAGGTCATTTCCGCTGCACCTCACAGCTGCGAATCAACCGACGAGTGATTTACGACAACGAAAGAAAACAAAGGATGCTCCCCGCTCATCGTACTAAACACGTCCCCTCCCTCGTCTACCCTCATCTCGGCCACACCTTCCACCTCGCCCAGTCCGACGACGGACACAGCAACGGCACCGCCCTCTGGCTCGGCGCCCAGGTCCTATCGCTCTATCTCGTCCACCATCTCAAGCGACCACTGCCTTCGCAGAGACGTCCGCGGGCCGTGGAGCTGGGCAGCGGCGTCGGCCTCACGGCGTGCGTATGTTCTCTGTCCATCATGCCTCCAACTCAATTAGAGCATCGGATCCACGGATGACAATAGCCTCGTGTTGAGTGCGCTCGGATATGATGTTCTTGCTACCGATACTCCCCATGTGTGCAATTCCGTACTGAGGCGCAACATCGCTGCGAATCTGTCGCATCTCCCCAGCACTGCTGGATCCATCCAGGTCCGCGAATTGGACTGGAACGTCGAGAGTGACAGATGGCTGTGGAATGATTCCATGCGCATTACTCCCGATGGCGACGCCTCCGGAACCAATCCAGGCGACGAAAATTTGCTCCACCCACCTTTTGATTTAATTATATCCAGCGACACGCTGTATGATCCCTCACTCATCCAGCCCTTCTTTCGTACAGTAAGAGCGCTGGCTACATCCACCATATTCTACCTAGCGCTCGAACGTCGAGACCCACAGCTCATCGACGAGGCACTCGCGTGTGCACCGGTACCCCTAACCAGGGTGCCAGCCAAAAAGGTTCGCAAGGCACTGCAGCGAGCTGGGATACAGTGGGATGCGTCGGAGTGGGAGGGCGTCGAGATCTGGAAAGGCTCAATGAACATCTAGGCCGACGCTAGCCGGTAACCGGTCACACGACACGTGGCTGTGCTAGGTATGGCTGACGCGTCCCCAGACCTTTAATAAGACCTCTCCCTCCTCCTCCTCCTCCTTCATCCCTCGTCTGCTCACCTCGACACGTAAGCCTCTCTGCACTCGCTCGTCCTCGCCCTCCTGATCGCCCCCAGTCTATCCCCCCACATACATCATGCCTGCCAAGAAGCGCTGCCAACTCCAAGCCGAATCACCCTGCAACTCTGCGGTCCTCCGCATCGTCGGCCAGTGCCCCCACTGTCGCGTCGAATTCTGCGGTGCAGTCAGTACCCGATCCATGCCTTTGCTGTCATATGACTTATCCCTTCTCCCCTAGCACCGTCTCCCAGAGCACCACAATTGCAACAAGCTCGAGGACTGCCGGCAGCAAGCCTTTGAGCGGAACAAGGCGAAACTCGAGAGCGAACGAACCGTGGCCTCTAAGATGGCAACGGCATGACCTCCTTGTGGCCCTGTCTTTCCACACCTCACTTGCGTTCCCTCTTGCACACGCAGTATCAACGTGACGATGACGCTTGCATTAATATTTATCACCTCCTCATTAGTACATACTCCGTTATTTTTGTGACACCACCATCCTTTCCTCATCGTTACAGCATGCTAGATGGCTTGTTGCATGGACCCCACCTTTTCCCTTGTTGTGTTTTGGAACCTCGCTTAATTGATTATGCCCGATCTCCGGTTTTCTTGTGAAGCTGGCGGGAATGGTACACTCGTCTGTGAGAAGATGCGGCCATTGAACGGAGCAATGTATGTCTGAGGATGTAGTCTGCCATGAGATCGGATAGAGTCGGGGTCGTCGAATCAATCATTCGTGGGCTGAGAAAGCACGGCAGTGTCTCAGGCTGGACTCTTTAAAGACGATTTCTCTCCGCATCGTGTTGGCAGGTACTTATAATAATCTAATGAGCCCGGGTTCGTCCTTTTAGTTCCATCTCTTCTCCCTTCCCTTACTTTTAGGTGCGTCTGAAGATAGGTTTGATTGTTGGTCGGACTGAGCCCTCCAAATCACATGTGACACTCGATCGAGCTGTGTCTCTGTTACCATCGGGCGGCTCTCGATGACCTATTCCGCCCCCTTTCTCTCCTTGCTTTTGATCACCGCATCGTGTTCACCATGACCTCCAGACTCCAGCAAATCCGTCAACACTTCTCCGGTCAAACCACCATGTCGAACGGTCCGTCTTGATCCGTTACTGTTAGCTCATGACTTGATTTGCCTTGCAGAACTTTGGCAAGACGTCTCCCTCGCCCCTCCGGACAGGTATGCCGTGTCCATCAAACCCTTTCTACAAACTGAATCATCATTGTGGCGGACAGCATTTTCAAGCTGACGGCCGCTTATATCGCTGATCCATACCCGAAGAAGATCAATCTCGGTGTGGGAGCCTATAGAGATAACGGTGGGAAGCCATGGGTGCTTCCTGTCGTGAAAAAGGTATGTCATGAATCCCGTTTGCCAATCGTTCGACCACCCGTGCCCTCCGCGTTCTCTTACCAATGGTTGTGGTTGACAGGCGACTGCAATGTTGTTAAATGACTCCCTGTATAACCACGAATATTTGCCCATTACTGGGTTGCCCGAGTTTACCTCGGCTGCTGCGAAACTGATCCTCGGCTCGGACTCGCCTGCCATTACCGAGAAGCGTGTTGCGAGCGTGCAAACTATTTCCGGAACGGGGGCAAATCATCTTGCTGCGTTGTTCTTCTCTAGATTTTACAACTTCAACGGACCGAAACAGGTCTTTTTGAGCAACCCCACGTGGGGTAAGCCGGTCATTATTTATCTTCCTGGGCGTTGCTTAGGTTGGCGTAGTCAACCATTACGCTCTTCTCAGGAATGTTGGCATTGCCCCTGTTGAATACCCGTATTATGATCCGCGCACTATCGGACTTGACCTCCATGGTTTCAAATCGACCTTGGAGAATGCACCGCCGCGGTCGGTGATATTGTTGCACGCATGCGCACACAATCCCACTGGAGTGGATCCGACTAGAGAAGAATGGAAAGAGTTGGCGGATGTGATCATCGCCAAGAAGCATTATGCGTTCTTCGATTGCGCCTATCAAGGTTTTGCGAGCGGGGACCTGGAGAACGATGCGTGGGCTGTGAGATATTTCGCAGAGAGGAGCATCCCGATGCTCGTGTGCCAGGTGGGAGAAACGTGTTTGCGCCAGCGGACACAAGGCTTACGTAGGTTATTTATCAGAGCTTTGCAAAGAACGCTGGACTGTACGGCGAGCGCGTTGGAGCGCTCCACATTATATCTCCGGACGAGGAGACGGCCAATCGGGTAAAGAGTCAGTTGTCTGTATTGCAGCGAAGTGAGATTAGCAATCCCCCGTCGTACGGAGCGCGGGTGGTGAGTGGCTCGTTATATTTGGGGGGCTTGTATATGAATGGATGACAGATGGCGCTGATCATGAACAATCCCGAGTTGTTCGAGGACTGGAAACGGGATATCCAGACGATGGCGCATCGGATCATTTCTATGAGAAAAGAGCTGCACCGACTGCTGACGGAGGAGCTTCAGACGCCCGGCAAGTGGGAGCACATCACGAGCCAGATTGGGATGTTCAGGTGTGTTGCGATGATGCGGCACAGGGTCGGATACTGATGGAGACCAGTTTTACGGGACTGAGCGCAGAGCAGTCGCAAGGGCTTATTGACAAGGGACATGTGTACATGACGACGAACGGAAGGATATCGATGGCGGGACTGAACACGAGCAACATACGCTACTTTGCGGAGAGCATGGACAAGACCGTCCGAGGCACCCTATGACGAGAGTGGAGTGTGACATGACAAGTTATGTAATATATGTGACAAGTAGAAATGACAAATACATATCAAAGTGTACGCTGACGTCAGGACGTGCCTTATGTGCTATGACATCATACCACCGAATCTGGACCCTACCGGAAGGCGCCGCAACGTCCGCCGTCCGTGTCCTGGCTCGGAACGCCCGTTGACGACCGATCACGCGTCCTGTTCTACTCGTCCACGCTGTCGTCCACGTCGCCGACGCAGCCTTCCTCGCCGTTCCACACGTCGTCCAGTAATGTGTAGCCCTTGTCACTCTCAATCGGACTCGTGCTCCATTTGATACTCACACTTGCCGCTTGCCTTGCGTCACCTCCAACCACCCTCCCTGATTCCCCACCCTTCCGTCCTCCTCGTGTACCCCATCTTCTCCCCCCGCCCTATTCTTCTTCGAGACCTTTAAAGTGGCTTCCAAAAAAGTCCGTCTCTCGTCTCTTTCTCTCTCGCTCTGTCTGACAACATGGGTAACGCAGTGTCGCTGGTCCAGATTCAACATTCCAGCCCCGCTTCCGAGGACCCTCCAAATCTCCCTGCCTCTCCGAGGTTGTCCGCCGTTCCTTCTCACATAAATTTGGTCGCTCCACAGGCGCTGAGCGCCTTTGCGCCCTCTCCCCTCCCTTCCCCGTGCCCTCGCGATAACCCGCTCGATTCTCCTCCCTCCTCTCCGCCACTCCCTTTCTACACTGCCCCCTCCACACCCCTAACTTCTCCTCAGCAAGAAGACCCTCCACAGGACCCCCCCTTGGCCTCCATAGAACAGGTAGCCACTTTGGCTGCCCTGCCCTCTCCACTGCCCACCAGCGCCCCTCTTCAGCCCACGTGCGAGATTGAGACGATTCCGCCTCCAGAGGCATTTGTTACCTCCGACCTGGCGCTAGACTTCACATTAGATGACGAAGGTCTGAGCACTCTTGAAAAAATATACCTTTTTTCTCGCAGTAGATCTGCACATCACCGGTAAGCACAGCGATGATGTATACGTCACGATTGCGCAAGTTCACATCGGCGTGACAGCGTTTTCATTTCACATGCTCTCCCCTCATTTCTCGCCAACGTAACGCCACTGGAAGCTGCAGAGTATGTCCTGCCACTTCTTCCGAGCTTGGCAATGGATGAAGGTACCCCCGCACTCGACTTCTGGGCACATCTAACACTTTCTCCTCAGACGAAGCCGTGAAGGAGGCGCTCGCCTCTGAGCTGGTCGAGATACTGTGGTGGTTTCTAACGGTATGGAAATACGTTGGTGCTTTTTCGGTGCCCAGCTCATGTTCGACCTAGCACTGTCTTCTTGTAGACGAGCCCTCGGATCCTGAAATCATGCCTGTCTCGCGGCAACGTGATGGCAACGACTTGACCTTGATATCCGTGCAGGCATTTACTCCCATTCTTGGAACACTTCTCCTCAGTCCCAACGACATGGTCAGTGGCCCAGCTAGATGTACCGTCGTTGATTTGCTTTGCCGGATTCGAAAAGCAGACGACGTGGAAGAAATGGCACAACCTTCTCGCGACAATTACGGGCTATTTGGCCGAACACAACGACAAATGTTTGAAGAAGAGCTCATACATCAGCTCGTCATCGGCATCGGGCGCCTACTAGATGCACCGGTGGAAGAGGATGATATTGCAGATATATGGTATGACGCAACCGCCCGCACACCTGCGGGAGAACTTCCGGATGGTCGACATTCCACCTCGAACTGCTTGGCAGGTGACCAAGCCTCGGTGAATCCGTATTTCCCCCATCCTACATTGCCTACGTCACCTGTTGCAACCTCATCAGGAGGTTTTTGGGCATCATCACCGAGTGTTCCTTCGTTTCAGCTTACGCCTGAGCTATCTTCCGGGGACCCTTCACCCATGCTCGGTATACTGTCCCTATCTGAAGCACCATGCCCAGAGAAGCTACCTGCGACGGACTTGCACCTGGATGCCGAAGTTCTTCTCCCAAACGGAATGTCCCAGTCAAACTATCGATCCGCGCGACAAGAAAGCGGAGAAGCAGACGAAAATATTGACCCTGGGGAGCAAGCAGCTGTGGGGCGGTTATCTAGTATGAGTTTGATAGCTGCCGTAGCGGCAGGTGGTATGTCACAGACGAGATGTTTTATTTACCCTCATCGAAAATTTGGCGGTCAGGTTCTCTTCGGCTGGACGCCCAACGTGCCTTTGTACGAGAAGTTGAACGAGCTGGAAGAGATCCAGTATACTGGGTGAGACGAGAAGCCTCTTTCGCACTCGGCGCCCTTGCAAAAGTAATACCTGAAGAATTGCTGCTGTCGGCGCTTGTGCGTGCTGCTTAGGCGCTTTGATTGGCATATTAATTTTTCTTTAGCTTCCGCTTTTCGAAACGTTGCGCAAAGATACGATCTGGCACGTTCGTCATTCCTCCCTGTTCGCGCTGCCGGCCGTCCTTTCCCGCCTCAGTTCCGCCTTGCGGCGATCTATCGCTCTTTCGACTGTTTTGCCACTCTCCCGGGACGAATCATCCGCTGTCCGCTCTGGTGTGCTCGAGGCTCTTGGCGAGGTATTGTATTCCTTCCACACAGACGAACTTGGACCACCAAATGAACTACTGTCGTTATTTCTCGGGCGTCAAGAAGATCATCCATTTCCTCGGACCATGGCCCTTGGCCTCCCGGTTCCACTCCCTTGTGGTGAGGCACATCATTTGTATCCTTTCACCCAAGTCTGACGACTCGAGTAAGCTCGGTCTAAATTAGATTTATTATACGATGATCCTGTTCGCCCACTAGCATGTGCATTTAACTATCCTGCTGTCGCACTTACATTGGGCCAAGCCCGATGGGGAGAGTTGCGCACTTTGTATCTTACCCTATCTCGGAATAGGTCAATGAAGGTTCGAAAGACTTTGGCAGCGAGCCTAGGCGAGCTGGCAATGATCGTTGGTCCAGAGAACACTCGGAACGATCTTGTCGACGTCTGGCGGGACGCGATGCGATGTACAGAGGATGGTGATATACGGTTGAAGGCCACCGAAGCACTTCCTCTGCTTGTTAGGGCGCTGGGGGAAGGAGAAGGGAGGGACACTATCTTTTCTGGTTTGGTAAACATGTGGGAGGAAGGGTGGTTACACAATTGGAGGGCCAGGGAGAGCATCATCAAAATTCTCCCTGATCTTGCCGGTGCACCGGCTTATCCAGAACGTGTTCACCAAATCCTCAAATGGGGTCTAGAAGACGATTTTGGAGCTGTGCGAGAGGTCTCGATATCGGTGGTGAGCAACTTTAGTCAATCATGCTTCTATTACCTCAAGGGTGTCTAGGTCACGCACATGCAGCGGGGAGGCGTACGGTGGAGAACCGTTCTGGATCGACTGCGGCACGATATTTTGCAACTGGCGTATGCTTCTTCATATCGGAAACGCATGACGTACGTACCCTGAATAGTGAATTCGACATTACTCAGAAAGATGTTATCAGGTTCATCGCTTGCCAGCAGGCACTAGCTTCGTCTTCTCAAGTAGATGCCTATTTGACAGATCGAAGCAATTGGCAAGCTCTTGAGCAACTTGCCGATGACAACATCATTGGCGTCCGAATCGGCGTCGCTCGCCTGGCTGGCTGTCTTTTTGGTTCGTTTCAATCACGAAAGCGGTGCAAGGGTACTCACTAGGGCAACTCAGATAAACTTTCCCGGTGTTCTACTCACATTCCACAGCAAGTAGTTGACCTCGTGGATCGACTGCGTATGGATTGCTCTGCAGAGGTAAGATCCTATGTGCCGCCATCCGAGGACCGGCCGGCGTACCTGGATCGTTCCGGGCCATTCGAAACGTTTTCTCGCCCACCGCCCACGACACAAAGTGCCCTTGCAGTCTGCGCTGGAAGAGACCCACCTTGATCCCTATGTAAAACGACCCGGATTCTCGTTGTCCTCCACTCGCCGCACAGGTTCACGATGTATGGTTTATCGCACGTATACATTATTTCGAGGACGCTCTGCCTCCTTCAGCTTTGTTATATTACTTACGCCTTCTACTGATGTGATTGTATCGTATTCTTGTTTGTTGTTTTACGTACGTGCACAGCGTTGGACAAAGTCTTGTTTAGCGCTTTTACCAGCGTGAAAAGATGTCGGCGTCCTACACTGCCCGGATTGGATTTCGTCCATCACTGAACCCATCACGTTGACCGCAGAGCTGGTTCTTTGCAGACACTGTCCCTCGTTTCACCCTCCCTCGCTCCGCGGACTCGGTTCATTCAACTTCAGTGTCTCCATATGCTGCTATGGCGGGAATGAAAGGCGTTAACAGTTTTCTCATTGCCCGTTATATTGTCTTTGGTATTTTTTTTTTGTTCGGGTTGTCGCCTTCCCACTTAACTGGAGCCGCCAGGTCTGTTCATAATATGTAATGCCATCACTTGCAGCGTCGCCGTTTTGAACTTCAGTCTGGTCCACCTTTATCCTCAGTCATGTAAGTCGTAGCCGCTCTAATTGCGCTATCGACCCATCATAAACTTGTCCTTAGCACACGTCGATGTCTATCTTATCGTCCTGGGTGCATTTTCGCTCGTTTCTGTCTTTGTCCTGTACGTCCTTTGTTCCAGCGGGTGTCTCGATTGACCGGTAGACCCGCTAGGATTTTCGTCGAACTGTTGTGTACCAAGCCGTTTTCAACAAGCGTGTGGTTTGAGTGTGCGTGGGTAGTCCTGTTCTGGATCATGGAACTTGGTTCGCCCTTCTTCGTCGTTCTTTTCGTTAGCACAAGGCTCATGGTGTTTCGAAAGCTGGTGGTGCCGCTTTGATTGCCATCGAATCTGACCTACCCTGTTCACCCCAAGGTATGCGAACCACTTTGAAACCTGGCGTGGTCTGATCTTCAAGACAAGGCAGCAGTTTTCTAAATAAACTATGCGCTTCGGAGCGCGTGCTCCTTGCATTCACTTGGACGTGCACCATCATGCGTCAGTCATACCATGTGGCCCGCACTAACGACTCGTTAACATTAATTGCAGTGCTCATTTATCTTTTGGTTCTCGTGTTTATTGCTGCATCTCAACATCACGAAGATCCAAGCATTTGGCGTGCTGATGTTCGTACCCTTCGTCCTGTGGCTATGCGACAATGTGCCTCGAATGCCTCCACTTCGCCCTTGACGGTTACCCGACACAAAATCTCTGCGAGCGTGGATACCTACACTCCTCGCCCTGTCCGTTCCCCACCGGACCATACTTTCCGTCATCACAAGGGTCTTAGCTCCAAGTATAAAATAGAACCCTTTTACCCTGCGTTTGTGGTACCAGAACCAATGGATGTTCCCCATTCGTCGAATCTCCGCGAGGCCATCCCACTTTCCTCTTCAGCAGCTGCACCAATCGCACCACCGTTCGCGAACCGCACTGTTTCCTTGCCCGCAACCCCAGAAAAGGTGCATACGTCTCTAAGTCAGTTCGATCTGCCAAGGGACCTTGTGTCGTCGATCACATACATGAGCTCAAGCCTTCCCTCGGGACTTGTGCCAAACCAGAGCACGTCCTTGCCTACGCCGTCTCCACTCGGCAACTGGCCACGGCCAGATATCATGCAACAACCGGTCAAACGCAAGTTACCGCCAAGCGCTTTCGAGTTCCCATCACAGCGTACGGCGACCACATCATTCACTGAGCGGGCATCTATGCCCGCTGATAACGGGACACAGCCTCGTCCGAGACGACCTTCCGGACCGAGGTTGAGAGTGCCTTCTGGGGAAAGTGTCAGGCATCGGCCAACGCCGTTGAATTTATCTGGAATCAGTAATTATGAATGCGGGCGTCTGGACGTTACCGCGTCAAATGTGTAGCCATAGTGTTGTAAACTCGATGTTGAGTGATCCTGCTGCGACGCCTTGCGTGGATCCTGGTCCTGGCGTGGTCCGATTAGAGATTGACTTTCTTGCAAGGGTTCGGGAGGCTTGCTACGAGTAGAGTAGCTGCATTTGGTTGTCGAGATCATGTAGTCGTGTAATACACCGCTGTTTGTCAGTGACTTGAACGTCAAGATGGAGAACCCGCATTCAGAGCGACAAGCGGTACTGCTCGAAAGAATTCTAAAGAACGCTGTGAGTTGTCTTTCAGTCTTCTTTCTCTGCTTCGTCTGACGCCTGCTTAGTCTGCATGTACAGAGATGATTCTGGAGCTGAACCATTGTGTCGAAGTACGTCCCAAGTCACGCCAAGCAAACCCGATACTCATTCCCTATGGCGATAAAGGAGATACTGCGAGCCAATGCCTCTGTCAAGGTCGCCGCCGACCTAGCAACCAAGTACCGAAAGAACGTGCAGTACAATCTGGAAGCGACAAGGCAAGAGATCAAGTCTGTGAAAGATTCAGATCTTTGATATCTCTGGCCGGTGGCGGACGTGTTCGTTGCGCAAACATCATCATCATCGTGACTGGGAGGGAGAGGCTGTACCGTAGTGACCTGACGTGCACATGTCTACTACTGCAGGTAAGCCTCGGTGCGGACTTGCGGCGTTGGCTCAGGTTGCTGAGAACGAGAATTAGCTATTTTAGTTGCTACTTCCTCCTCTCGTGATGCGCGTATATATTATCACTCCCTTGGCACGGACATGCTGTCGACGGACGAACGTCCCCTTTCTATTATACCTTTTCATGATTGAGCAGACCGGAAATTATCGTCCACTTGGCGGTAGCAGTCTCTTCAAGGACCTTCCTTTTCTAGACAATTGTCGCCTGAGCGAAGTTATTGTTCTGACTTGGGTGTCTTTATATCCAGTTGGAAGCCTCTTATTGTCCTTGTCCAACACCGTTCACGCGCCCACAGTCCAGGGACAATATGCCAGGATCGGTATTTATCGACGGCCAACTTGAACTTTGTCGTGGCGTCCTTCGTCTTTGGTGGACCGACTACTTCTGATTGCTACTAGGGGGCTGGCCGTCTAATTTCCTTTGTTTCTTCAAGGCCTTCCTTTTACATATTCATATCGCTCTTTCTTGTCCACATAGAGGCTTACTCTTTCACGAACGTCAAAACTGCAACGTCCGCGATCGTACTCGACGCGATGCCCAATGCCTTTCTCGTCCTTCGTACTGTCTTTTTCGGTGAGCGAATCCATGCAGAGCGTGTCTCTCGTGTCGAAGCTGATGTGTTTGAAGCACTTCTCGCTCATTTTCATGCCCTCATCCTTGTGTTCGCGTCGTGGAACATCGTAACGGCGATGTCTTCCGGAATGTCGGGTGAGTTATCTCGTCTGAAAGATGACGCGATGCCAACTCATACTCGCCAGCGCCCGGAGCGTCCGTGTTCCTCCTTCTGAGTTCCATCATCACCCTTGTGTTCGTACTCATGTGCGTGATTGTCTCGAGTTTGTCTGTTGCATCCCTATAATTGTTGGTGACTAGAGCCTACCTTGCGCAACTAATCTGTGCAAGGGCAAGACCCGCACACGTGAGAATCGAGTGTGCTTGGACGGTGCTGATGAGCGGTTTCCAAATAGGTGGGGCTTTTCTTCGATTTTTGGTCCCTTTATCTATTGCTGAAGCGCGGCTTTAGCTGCCAGCATTTATATGACGGTGGGCGGGCCACCCGTGTGCCGTCAGATCGACCGTGAGTTGCGCTTGAATGTGAAGCTAGGTAGCAGTGATTCACATTATTGCCAGTGCCTTGGGCGATCTGTGCGTCGTCTTCCTTGCTGGTTCACATCAGTTGGCTAGCCACGCTCATCAGTACGTGCTGTCCACGAATAGAATTCGAACACGCTGACAGACCTGTCCAGTTCTCTCATATTGTCTCACACTCTGTGTCGCCTCTGTTGCACACAAAGCGTCCATTCCGGACATATGGGTCACCCCTGTACCTCTTGTGCCTTGGTTCCGTCCGGACGCTGAAGCACCGATTCCTGTTATCATCTCACATCTACCCACCCAGAAGCACGCGAAATCGCTGTCCGCATCGTCCTCTTCGAGCGGGGCGTCCTGTGCCGTCTCAAAGTACATTGCAGAGCGATGGGAGAAGCTGTCCTGCACTGAACGTCAGCCCGTACCGTCTGGCCCCATCTTGTTCACGAGGGGCCGCCAGTCGGTCGACTCCACGCGGCCTACCTGGGCTCGTCAGCAGACGGCTCGTCGTGGGATTGACACCCCGTTTGCAAAGCCGTTGCCTAAACGCAAGGAACAGGTCGTGTCGTTGAGCCCACCACCAAGGACTCGTGGACGACACGTTACTGCGTCGACAGGCTCCCGGTTCGTGAAGGCCAGCGAAGAGCTGGAGACAACAACTCTTTCGGATTCGACCCTGACACCGCGGACGCCTACCGTGTTCCCGCACAAGATTTCTGACCCAGACCTTCCTATCCCACTTCCTAGTCTGTCTGAGTGGATACGCGCGGACACTGTCAGTGTGTTCACTGTCGATGGGGAATCCATTTCTTCGTCGTACATTTCTTGTTCGACCTGACAGGCTGGTCTTTGTTAAGGTATTTTAGAGCGTGGATAGGTATTTTGATCTCATGTAACATCCTCTGTATCGCTAGTCACTTCTTGTTAATGCCGTAGCACGTAGGATACTTCATAGCATTTGTTAGAGTAGTACCAACACTGTCAATTCCGAACGAAAGGAGTATAAACATGATAGCAAAACACAGATGGCCACCAGATGAGTCCACGAGTATATCCAAGGGGTTACTGATTTCCCCAGGCTCATAATTCAGAGCCTTCGGAGCCTCCTGTCTCCAACCATACTACACGGGCCCGAAGTTTGCGATTCTCCTCACGCGCTTTCGCAAGTGCTACGTTGCTTCCTTCGAGTTGTCTTTTAGTCTGTTCAAGCTCTTCTTGAATCTGTTCCTCAACTTCTCCCGCACCGACGGCGATTCCTTGTTCGGGAGCCGTTAGCACAAGGAATAGCCGAGGGGAAGACTGGATATCTCACCGCCAACAAGCTTGACGAGACGCCACAGACGAAGAATAACGAGCAATTCGACAAGTTCGCGTTCTTTGCCTTTGAGCACAAATTCGAGCACAAAGGTCGTGATGACAATGATGGCATCAAAGAGATGCAAGGGAGCGTGCGTAACGCCATAGAAAGGCAAGTAGAATTTAATACCGAAAGCCCACAGCGCGAGGGGAATTTCAACAAGAAAGAATGTGGTAATAGCGAGAGATAAATTGGCCACGACCTCTAGCCAAATGGGGTCTTCTGGGCCTTCGGTGCCACATCCTTCGACGAGGAAACCATATGCGATGTCTGCGATGACGCAGCCAGCATCAATAGCAATCTAAAGCGTGCAAGACGTGTTAAGAAGTCGGGGTGTGTGAAGCGAAGACGTATGCGTGACCGTACCAGCGTCAAGACGAATGAATGGAAAAGCCGGGATTCGAGCAGACACGCAACCTTGTCACGCCAGGTGCTTGCTCTGGTATGTTCATATGAGATTGGGAGCAGCGGCTGTTGTTCAGCTGAATCCTGGTCCGACATGGTGGTTGCAGGTCAAGCCACACTTGGCCTGAATGGGGGCGTAAGAACCCTCTCGAATGCAAAGGGCTGCAGTCACGATCACGTGGTGCATTCGGCAAGGTTGCAGCGGATTCATTTCATCTCGTCATGACCTCCCCTATTCTGCGCGTCGGTCTCAGGCCGTGCTTTGTCCAGCCAGCCGCCTTCCTGCGCTCGTCCACAGCCAGGGCATTCCCGCGAAACGCAGTCCATCTTGCGAGCGCGAATGTCCCTCTGCGACACGCACGACGTGGTCTGCCTTTGCTCTTGACCGCGACTGGGTTCACTGGCATCGCCCTTGGAATCTCGTCCTTGACGTCCTCGTCTATGATTCACTGTGATGGCGAGTGTAATACATGCATGATCGTCTCCCCCGAGCTCTGACAGTGTCTACTTCAAGATATGCCACCTTCCTCGCTTCCCCCGCCTCCAAGGTCGTCGGTGAACCCGCTCGAGCTGACGTTTGGGACCGCTTGTGGTATTTGTGCAGGGGTGTTTGTCAAGAAGAGCGCGCGGATAGTCGCCTTCTTTCTCGGCGGGCTGTTTGTCGTTCTTCAGGTAGGTCATTACCAACTCAAACTCTGTCACGCCAACTGAGCAGCACGATGTTCCCTAGTATCTCTGTTCCGCATCACTCGTCAAGGTGGACTGGGTGCGAATGGGCTCTAGATTCGAGAACCTGTTCTACACGACAGACGCGCTAGGAAACAAGAAACCGCCGACCGTGCGGTCGATATGGAATTGGATCGTGGATTTCTTGACGGCTGATTTCCAACCAAGAGCGTCGTTTATAGCAGGATTTGCGTTGGGACTCAGAGTTGGTTGAAAAGGATGCCTTGTACTTGATGTCGTGTATTGTGTGTAGTACATAGTTTCAACAGTGAGTACGTGCCGAATAGGGAAGGAGGAAAATTTACTGCAACTCTCAGTTTACCGGATGATTTAGCCATCAGTCATGGGAGGCAGAAGAGCAAAATACAAGCAGGGTCCGCCAGCACCCCTCCCTGATCTTAAAACCCGACCATCACCTAAAAAACTCGGAAAACGCAAAGCAGACGTCGACGCTGTCGTTGCACCAGAAGAACCTCCCAGGGCCGCAAAGCGTGCCAAGGAGACTAAAAAGCCTGCGATAGAGCTAGACAGATCGTCTGAGACGTCGCAAGAGGCATCCCCCGAATCGGATGATGCATCCACCTCGAAACCAAACGAACTATGGTCGTCATCAGACGAGGACTCTGACGAAGAAAACGAGCATGTGACGATCGGGAATATGGAGAAGCTCTCCCGTGCATTGGATGCTGAAGCTGCTCACGAGGCTGAACTTGATATGGAGGAAATGCAGAATGCCGTGTTGGCGGAAGAAGGCGAGGACGAGGACGTAGGTATGGAAGACGAGGACGAGGAAGAGGGCGAACCATTGCGTCTGCCAACTGCCGAGGAGAGAGATGAGGAAAAGAAAGGCGTATCTGACGTGCGGGTCGTCCAACGTCGAATGCGATATTGCGTTAGAGTGCTCCGCAATTTTAAAAAACTTGCGGAGGAGGACAGGCCAGTTATCCTGCTCTGTTATCCTGTGATATGCTGACCTGGTGCTCAGATCACGATCAGAATATGTCGAGCAACTGCTTGCAGACATTGCGAGTTATTACGGGTACAACGATTTCTTGGCCGAGAAGTTGTTCCAGCTGTTTCCTGTGGCAGAGGTATGCAAACTTTGTTTTCTCGACCGCATGATGTTATCTGAGTCGAAATAGGCCATCGAATTTTTCGAGGCAAACGAGGTTTCCCGACCAGTCACGATCCGCACGAATACCCTCAAGACACGAAGGCGCGATCTAGCCCAAGCACTGATCAACCGAGGCGTCAACCTTGAACCGATCGGAAAATGGACCAACGTAGGGCTACAAGTATTCGAAAGTTCCGTGCCAATCGGTAGGATGATAAAACATATTGTGTTTGTGTTTAACTGAGCCATCTCAAAGGTGCAACCCCCGAGTACCTCGCCGGACATTACATGCTTCAAGCGGCGTCTTCCTTTCTCCCCGTCATTGCCCTCGCTCCGCAACCTAATGAACGAGTCCTTGACATGGCCTCTGCGCCGGGGGGTAAAACGACACACATCGCTGCACTTCTTCAAAATACGGGCTATGTTTTCGCCAACGATGCAAACAAGGCTCGCACGAAGAGTCTTGCAGCAAACATCCATCGCATGGGTTGTAAGAATGTGACGATTTGCTCATATGATGGACGGGAATTTCCCAAAGTTATGGGTGGGTTTGATCGGGTGCTACTAGATGCACCGTGCAGCGGTACGGGAGTCATCAGTAAAGATTCAAGCGTCAAGATCAACAAGGTGACAGTCCGTTGTCCTGCTTCAATAACGTTGTCTAAACGATACTCTAGTCCGGGCGCGACTTTCAGCTTTTAGCTCATCTACAAAAGCAACTCATTTTGTGTGCTATCGATAGCGTCTCCCCCGAGTCCAAGTCGGGAGGTTACCTCGTCTACTCGACCTGCTCTGTCATGGTAGATGAAAACGAGGCTGTCGTGGATTATGCTCTACGCAAACGCCCAAACGTGAAGCTCGTGGATACCGGCCTGGGATTCGGACGTGAGGGATTCACGACGTATCGGGGGAAGATTTTTAACGCGTCGATGCAATTGACGCGGCGCTTCTACCCCCACGTGCACAACATGGACGGCTTCTTTGTTGCCAAGTTCAAGGTGGAGAAGCGTTCAAAAGTTCCAAGGGAGAACAAAGTTGTCGACGAAGTTGGTGTCCAGTTGCCTGCCGAGGAAGAAGAAGTTGGGTTCGATTCTGAAGAGGATAAACCCTTTATAGAAGGTTTGTGATTCCCTTTCGCTGTGTTCTTTTCGCTCATGTTTTCTGCAGAGGGTAAACGAAGACAGAAGAAGGCAAAGGGTCTTCGGGTTCCACCGCGGCACAAGGCTGAGTAGCGCAGACTATTTACCCTATACCCTTGTAATAACGTTGCGTTGTGGGTCTACAGTCTGCCCTCGCTAAGCATTTAGCTTGGGTGAATGGACGATGATATTTGAAATGACTGTGGTGCCTGCTGTGTCTGCTGTACGTCGCCATGGAATGGAAGTGCAAGTGCAGTGGACATATATCAGACCCACATTGACCTATCGATGATACATAAAGAGGCCGAGCATTACCGGGAGCGATAAGACTGAAACTTGAGTGGAGGCGATGTCGGATGCCCGAGCGAGAAGGTGGGATGCGGGCCCGTGATGCTGAGGGTTCCGAGAGACTACTACTTAGTCTGGCGTGTCTGAAGGTATGACCCGATGTATATGAAGTGGATAATTACGGCCGAGAAGCTTCGTCGGAAGGAACACAATCTCGTTCCCACGAGATGACATCGCGACAACACAGCCACCATTGAATGGTGCCAGTAGTGTGGGTTAATGGCGTAGTGCCATCAAATGAAGGTGAATGTGGGTTCGTAGCAGCGTCTTTGGGCGTGGCGTAGGAGCAGCAGGGTCGCGACTCGAGGTGGGATTGCGATAGTGCGAAGATATGCGAAGATGAAACGTCAAAGTGTCCCAGTGAGCGGGTCCGCCTATTTCGTCCGTTGTCAGGCTGTAAGCATGTGATCGCACGGGATATATAAATATCTTTAGGAGCAACGTGGACGGTATTCTAGCAGAATACGCAAAGAATACGTAGTAAGTACTAGCAGTGGGAAGACGACCGTGGGAATGTAAGCCCTTCCCGGGGACGCCTTTCTTTTCGGCGGACGGAGAGACTCCTGTCTGTGGCCCAGTTTGAAAATATTGCGATCGGCAGACGTTGAATTGGAACATGATGACGTGATCCGGTGACGGCTCTTCCCTTTTTGGGTTACTCTCGGCGATCTGCCACCGCACGGACCACCGCTGCCAACTTGGGCCCCTCGACCGCATCCAGCCATCGCCTTCAGTACGTCTTTATCTCCTAATATTCCCTGCGTATCCTCGCTGTCGTGTAAGCGCTGCGATAGCATCTCCGTCACCCACTAAAGGACGAGGCGTAGCTGCGTTGTCAACCATCGAAAAGAATTAGGTCAAGTGTTTTTGTTTGGCGCGTAAGCGGAGCCAAATAGGGATAAGAGACGCGCAAATTCCTTCTTTAACCGTATCTCTTCCTCTCTCTCTTACTTCTCTCTAGCCAACGGCCCAGCGCTGCGTAGCACGCTCTTCTCTCTCTTGTCATTTATACTTTTTCCATGTTCGTACTCTCGTCTCTCCTTCCCCTCCTCCTCTCACTGACCCCCTCAGCTCACATTCGCATTTCTTGCAATAATGTCTGCTACTGAGGCCACCGTTGTTGCCCCCACCGAGGAAGTCAAGGCCGTCGAGGTCCCCGCCGCTGTCGAGCCCACCCCCGCCACCGAGGCTCCCGCTGCTGAGCAGCCTCCCGCCGTTGAAGAGGCTGCCCCTGCCACCGTGCGTTTTTCATTCACCCGTCGACAACGTGTTTCAACTTTTTTTTTTCTTGCAGGAGGCACCCAAGGAAGAAGAGGCTAAAGCTACTGTGAGTGTTTTCCATATACTCTTGAGTTGTCGTGGATATGAACGTATTTTCTTCAGGAACCAGCTGCTGAGGTTGCTGCCGACGCGTCTGCAGAGCCTGCTACTGAGCCCGCTGCTGAACCAGCCAAGGAAGAAGCCAAGACCGTAAGTGTCGCCGTCGCGAGGCGCAATGAAACCGCTTATTGACATGGTTGCCAGGATGCCGCTGCCGAGGCTCCGAAGAAGGAGGACAGGCCTAAGAGCCCCGGCATTCTTTCCAAGATTCTTGCCCCGTTCAATGCAACGAAGAAGCAGGTTGAGAAGAGGGTCAAGGCTCCTAGGAGCCCCAAAAAGGAAAAGAAGAAGGAGGAAGTGAGTGTTTCTGAGATATTTGATACCCATTTTCCTGATAATCTTTTAGGCTGAGCCCGCCCCTGCTGCTCCTGCCGAGGAGGCTTCTTCCGAAGCGAAGCCTGAGGAGCCTGCCGCCAAGGTAGAGGAAACCCCTCTGATTGAGGAGGCTCCTGTAGCTGAGCCAGTCAAGGAGACTGAGGCGGCTCCCGCTGCTACTGAGGAGGCACCTGCTGAGCCCGCGGCAGAGCCTGCTCCCGTTGAAGCCCCGGCTGCCGCAGAGGCTCCTAAGGAAGAAAAGGTACGTTTTATTTAAAAGGCATGTTTATTCTCTAACGAGTTTGCTCAGGTTGAAGAAAAGAAGGATGTCAAGGCCATCAAAGTCAGCCGCCGTATATCAGCGCGTGTGACTGATTTCTTCAAGATGAAGAAGCTAGACGTCAGCACGCCTGCCAAGGTGGACGAGAACCCTCCCGTGATTGATGAGCCCACTCCTCTCCCACCATTGGAGAATCCCGCTACAGATGCGCCTGCGACCACGGCCGCGGAGCCACCCACTGAAGCGTCTGAGCCTGCTCCCGTTGCCGCTCCCGTCATCGCTGCTGCTGCATAATCGGTTTTCGAGTAGCGATATTTACGATTGGCATGAGCTGCAAACTAATTTTTCCTTCGTCATTGGTATGTCATTTGTGGACGATGTGCACCACTTGTGACTGCGGATTCTTCATTTGTTTATGGCCAGTCTTTCCTTTCTTCTACACTACTCGTTGGATGTGGTTCTGCTTTTCACCTGACGACTTCATGACTACCGCGATCCGTGTCTTCACTGGCTAATGTCGATTCATCTGATTGATACCCTCTACTTTGCGCATGGTGGATCGAGCTTGCATGTTATATACGTCCTTCGTGTAATCAAATCAGGAGGGATACCAGAAGAGTGAGAAATGACTCGACTGCACAAATTCGTCATGTCACGGAGATTTGGTGGATCAATCGTGTCATCTCATTATGACCCCAAAACCTTCTACAGTCGCCAAGGAGCGCTTGGTTGTCGACGAGGAAGAGGTCCTGCAAGCCGTTGTACTCGCAGACAGCTTCAACAAGCGATTTGCTCCTCTAACCAGACACAAGCCAAGAGTACGTGATTGTTCGGCTCGTTCAATGCGTCCTAACTCATTGTTTGCTACTACTATCAGTGTCTGCTGCCTATCTGTAATGCAACCCTCCTCGACTGGACGTTTGAAAGCCTTGCGCTCGCTGGCGTGCAGGAAATATTCGTGATATGTCGTTCACATGCTGAACTGGTCAAGGCAGCGATAAAGTTTGCTCGATCTCGGTCTTCCGCTCGCCTCGTTGCTCATTTCTTGTATTTATGGCCACCGTTCACTGAACAGAAACTCGAAATGGTCCAAGCCCAGCACTGGCTTGAAGATTGTCCCGATCGTCACGGCCAAGGAAACCTTTTCGCCTGGCGATGCCATGCGCGATATCTACACGCATGGGATCATCACATCCGACTTCGTGCTCGTCACAGGGGATCTCGTCAGCAACGTCCGGATCGACGATGTCGTGCGTGTTCACAAGGAGCGTCGGAAGACGAACAAGGACGCTATCATGACGATGGTGGTGAAAGAGAGCGGCGCGCACCATCGGACTCGGTCCGTCTTTCTTTGTGCACATCGCCGTCGTTGCCATTCGCTGAAGTGTTTGGTTTGTGGTTTAGATCAAAGGGCGACTCGGCCGTATTCGTACTGGATCCACAAACGTCGGAGTGCTTGCATTATGAGCCTGTTACGGGCTATCCGCCCAAGAGATACGCGAACATTCCGCGGGAGATCCTCGCCGAGCATCCTGAAATAGACATTCGGAACGACCTCATCGACTGCTCGATCGATGTGTGCTCCGTCGAGGTACGTGCATTTGCAGGGGGGCTATAACTAATTCGACTCATGCGATGGCGGTGGCCAGGTCCCATCGCTATTCCAAGACAACTTTGACTATGGCGACATTCGGCGAGATTTCGTTCACGGCGTCCTTACATCTGACTTGCTTATGAAGAACATCTATTGCTACATTGCAAAGGATGGCTATGCGGCGCGCGTCAAGGACACCAAGAGCTACGATTCTATTAGGTTCCGTTGTTACTCCGCCTGGGTTTTTTGTCATCTTCCACTTATTTTCTCTATAGCCAAGATATCCTATCGAGATGGACATTCCCGCTCGTTCCGGACGACAATCATCCTGCCGGACATGCGTACGAACACCTCCGCGGGAACAAGTACATCGCAGCGGACGGTTCCGTCATCCTTTCCAGGTAAGTTTTTGGGTACAACACACGTCACCACGTTCTCATGCCTCGATGCCGACAAACAGAACGTGCAAGATCGGTAACCATGTCCTCATCGGATCAAAGAGCCAGATAGCGGACAATGCACAGATCGACGCGTCTGTGCTCGGTGAACGGTGTACCATCGGCGCGGGCTCTGTCGTTCGCAACTCGTACCTCTTTGACGGCGTCGTCGTCGGCCCGAATTGTGTGATCGAGTATAGCATCATCGGAGCTGGCGTTCAGATCAAGGAGATGAGTCGGGTCGAGCGTGGGTGTCTGATCGCTGATAGGGTCACCATTGGACCCCATGCTGGATTGGAGCCTTTCCAGAAGTTGTTAAGGAAGTGCCAAGGTAATGAGGACGATGGGGACGAAGAGGAGGATGAAGAGGAGGAAGGGGCTAGTGAAGATGATGATGATGAAGATGATGATGAAGCAGACGACGAAGAAGAGGAGGAAGAGACTGAGGAAGAGGATTCCGACTACGAGGAAGTAGAAGCTAGTAAGTGTCAGATGAAGCAAAACAACTTGTCCAAAACTCATGTTTTGTTTTAGATCAGGATCCCGCTGCGCTGAAAAATCTTGGACCGGATTCCAATGCCATTATATGGCCCGAGCCAGAGATTGACGAGGACGAAGATATCGATGAGGTCGAACATCCCATCAACCAACGACTTATGCGCATAGGTATATCCTCGTTTCCTTGCTTGTTTAGACCACATACAAATTCACTATATGTCTATCTTAGGCGACGATGCTTCTGATCTCGAATTGTCAGACTCAGGGTCAGTGACCTCTGAATTAGGATCAGAATCTGAGTCAGACTCGGAGGACGAAGATGGTATTGGAGGTCCAAGTCCAGCCTCTTCATCTACCTCTCTTCCTTTGAGTGCCCCCTCCAACCTCGTCGCTCAAGCAGACTCGGCCGCACTTTCCGAGTTCCAACATGAGGTCACACAATCACTGGATCGAGCATTTGCGGAGAATCACTCCGTCGACAACGCCTCTGTGGAGCTCAAGACACTCAGAATGGCGAGTAACGTACCTCTCCGGATGGTTAGAGAAGCTGTGGTGGCAGCCATCGTGAGCCGGATAAAGATAGTCGAGGGCGGTGGGTTACCACAGCGGCAAGAAATCGCCGCTATGATCGATAGATGGGGCGGTCTGATTGATAAAATTGGCGGTGTCGATGCAGTGGAGACAATTGAGATTTTGCAGGTAATAATAATTACGGTGGAGTCGGTCTCTTTGTTACTGATAGAGATTATTTTATAGGAGTACTGCGCATCATCGGATCGTTTGCCTCTTTTCGGCCAGATTCTTGCTGCACTGTACCAGGACGATATCGTCGAGGAAGACGACATTCGGGCCTGGCACAAGAAGCCGAGCGCACAAGGCGAGGGCGTGAAGGCTCCCGCTTCGCAGGAGAACTTGAAGAAATGCTGGACTGTAGGAGCTCACATGATCAAACAGTTTGATGAGCAGGAGAGCGAAGATGATTCTGATGATGGAGGTTCCGAGGAGGAGAAAGGTACGAATACTGCTCCTGCTGCACCAACCCCTCCTAGTTCTGCGAAAGTTGCCCCACCGGCGACTTCAAACAATCACACAGCCGAAGAAGACGACGAAGAGGAGGAAGAGGAGAGCGAGTAGATCAGAGTGAATAATGTTACACAACATCCAAATACAATAGATATTAGAGTCAAAGGCCTGTTTGACTAGCGTCCAAACCATGCTCGACACATGCTACAACGAATCCTACAGAAAACACTCGGGGCGCGTCGCCTCTCACTACTACAAGACAATGTAGAGTGCTGAGTGTGTCGTCAGTCAAAGAACGTAAAAGATGTGTAACCCGAATGTCTTTACCATGTATAACACCCGGTCTTGCGGAAGATACGTCAGAAATCACACGTCATAAACAAACACGATGCTTACAGCCAGCCAAGGATCGTCAGACCAATATTAATCAACTATCAGACACCCAGGCGGATAAGTAATAGGCAACGCAGGCGAGTGCGATACGTACAAAGTCAGCACCAACCCCCCGCGCAAGGAACACCGCAAGCGGTGGTAGAAGTAGAGAGAAGCTTTATGGAATAAGTAAGCTGGACAGGCGAGTAGTATCTGGGCCAACTGACATGATCTAGAATGGGCGTCAAGGGTCGAAAGAGACGTCCAGAGCAAGGTAAGCTCACCATGAACGCCTGGGTCTCGGTGAGGGTAGCCATGACTTGGAATGGTATGGAACAACGAACGACTGGATACGCAGCGAGTGTGGTCCATGACTTTTATACGACTCCTTCGAAAATGAATCACTGACGTCACCGTGGTGAGGACGACTCGTGTGCAAGGCCGTCTTGTGGCTGTGCTACTACGCTCCGTTACATAACGTCCTTTGACTTCCGCGTCCTCATGGCACTCGTCGAATACCTTGATGTTTCTTACCTTCGCTCAGCACCACCCAACACGTTCCAGACGTTCGACGTCTACATTCCAAAGCACCTCCTAAATGTTCCCACCCATCAACCGCTCTTCTGTTTTATCCACGGGGGTGCGTGGAGATCGTGAGGCAGTCTACCCTAAGTCGTTCTCGATCACATTGAAATTATAGCCGCAGGGAAGATAAAGCCGAGTTCTCTGCCCTAGCCCGCACGCTTGCCATATCGACAGGGTGTCCGATTGCGCTTCCCAACTATCGGCTCACGCCCAAAGAACCCACGCCAGACGATTACCTCCACCATCCGGCACACGCCGAAGACCTCCTCGAATTCCTCGAATTCGTCCTCTTGTGGTACGAGGGAGACGGGGGACGCTTGCCCCGTAGATCGAGTAAACTTGTCCTTATTGGTCACAGCTGTTCTGCACACATGCTGTCTACCATTTTCCTGCGCATGCCAAGCGACTCGGAGGGGGTGTGTCCGTCAGATCGGCTCGTTCAAGCTACGGCTGCTATTATCATGTCGGAAGGCATCTATGATATCGACTCATTGCTTTCCAGCTTTCCGGCGTACAGAACCTTGTTCGTTGAAAATACGTTCGGAAACAGAGATTCTTTCGAGAACGTGTCGGCGATCAAAGCGACAATTAATCCAAGAGGCCAGCATATACGCTGGTTGATCATACACTCCAAAGGGGACACCCTGGTAGACGAGCGTCAGAGCGAGGCCATGTACGATTCTCTGAGGGAGAAATCATGTCTAGTTTCCAAGTCGTTTAATGACTTGGACGGTGAACACAATGATATCTTGAATAGTCCCAAATACATCGATATAATAGATAGTCACACCAAGGGTGTCTTGGATGCACAAACAATTTAACGTAGTTAGTCGTGCACCTCTACTAATGATTGAAATGCCTCTTCTAACGCCAAGGCCGCTCGATCACAGTCAACCTTGGTGTTATACAGCGGGGCAGGTGCCAGCCGAATAACGTCGGGGTTCCTCTCATCCCCGACAACACCTTTCGATAATAAATAGTCGAATATCTTTGGCATGATACCGGACTCCGCGGGTAAGAAGAGCAGAGACAGCTGAGCACCCCTCGATTCTGGGGTGGGGGGAGTAATGATCGTGAAAGCATGCTGTGGCTTCTGGCCCCGCGGTTCTTCACTGTTGCGTGGGCATTTTTCAGCTACCAAGTTGGCCGTCACATAAAATGCTGATTTGACGAGAAGAGACTCCAGATAGCCGGTCAGCAACACTGATCGCTCGCGTAGGGGTTCCATCATGCCGACTTGTTCAAATACCTGTAAGCTGCCAAGCAATGTAACGGTGGTCAATACCGACGGATTGGATTGCTGGTATCCCTGAGCACCGGGTATGGCAGAGAATTTTGGGGGCATCAAAAATCGTGTAGCAGGGTCATGTCCCCACCACCCCGCGTACCTATGGCGTGGTAAATGTCTCGTCTCGAAAACTTGTAACCAGAAATGCGTACTGTGGCGTTTTGTCATGTTGCCACTCGTCGTGGACGAAAAGGCCGCCGATGCCACCAGGGCCTGAATTGAGATATTTATACGAGCACCACACCGCGAAATCAACGTTCCAGTCATGCAAAGTCATGGGAACATTCCCGATTGCATGGGCGAGGTCCCAGCCACAGATACAGCCCTTGGGGTGAAACAGCATTAGTATCCATATTTCCCTCATGAAACCTCGCGGGAATGTCCGAAACTCGAGTGTGACTGCCGGCGTTCAGAGCGAGGGTCTATACGTAAAAAGGCACACAAAGGGTTTGTAAACTTACTTGAGCCTTCGCGGCGTTGGTGATTGCTTTGATGGGAAACCACTGCCCAGTGTAATACTGCACGCCGCTGAAAATGACAACAGCAATAGACGAGCCCTCCTTAGCGATTAAGTCGAGGATATCCGACTCGCGAAGGGTGAACTCGCCATGCCGAGGAAACATCTCAATGATCGCCTGAGTCGGGTCATATCCGTGCTGGCTGGCTTGCGAGGCGAATGCGTACTGAAGACGCGAGTAGGTTTATTCAATTTCTTGTATGGATCAAAATCATCCCAAACCCACCTGATCCGAGGGGAAAGCTTGGCCTTCGCAGAGAATCTTGAAACGAGTTGGGGTAGGCTTGTAGAATGCTGACATCATGAGATGCAGATTCGCAGTCAACGTCCCCATACAAGCAACTTCTTTCTCCTTAGCACCTGCGAATGTAGATATAAATCCCTGAAAAAAATAACATGACAGAGAGATGCAACCCACCGACTAACTGAGCAAGTAGAGGGGTGACCGTATCGGCGATATTCATCCATTCACGACCATGTGGATGTTTAAAATGGCCTTCCACGGCTCTGAGGAATGTGATCACGGGGTAGATGAGCTTGGGCAACTAATATCCTGAGCGGATAGGTAGCTCACCGCGATCCCCACACGTGCAGCTCTTCTTCGAGAAGAGCTTTCGACCGTCTAGCCAGTAGGCCAAGAGAATTACCACAGAGATATGCGCATCGATGGTCACCTGAATGGCACGGGAAAGAGCAGCATGAGTGCATTCGAAACCTGGTAAGAAAGGCTAATGTGATAACCATTGGGGGTGTTGCATTCGCCGTTTGTTGGGATGGAGAACTCGTCGTCGGTAAGCACGACGGCGAGGTCTGTGTGGTCTATTGGAGACATGAAGTTCAGGCAGTATAAGTTAGCAAAATGAATGATACCATCTCAGATCCGCCCGCGCCTTACCACATCGAGCTTGTGTGAGTCAGAAACGTCGGTCGCGTTGGTCTCTTTGTCTCCTAAGTGCATGTCAACCGCTCGCTACAATGAACCACGTAGATAAAGCACGAACGGCTATTGTAGTCGGCGCGGGCCCCGTGGGCTGTCTTGCTGCAATAACCCTCGCAAAGATGGGATGGAATGTTGACATCTACGAAGCAAGGCCTGGTGAGTTGTCGTGTACATCCCACAGTCAAATTAGTTCTACTGACTCCTCCAGATTTACGGCTTCCCTCCTCCAAGGCTGCTGCACAACAGCGCTCGATTAACCTCGCGATCTCATCTCGTGGAATCGCCGCTTTACAGGCCATTGATCCAGCCATCACCGCCCGATTCTTACAGACCACTATACCAATGCGTGGTCGGATGATTCACGACATTTCCGGAAATCAGCATAGCCAGCCATATGACAAGGACGGACAGGTTGGTAGATTCCCGCGTGTTGATTCAGGTGTTATGCATCATTTGCGTGTGTGTCGGGTGTATGCTAAACGGGCACCTTCGGACGCTCTCTTCTTGCAGTGTATCAGCTCCATAGATCGCGCCCTTCTCAACGAAGGGTTACTTGAGGAGGCATCCGCTGTTCCGAACATTCGTTTGTTCTTCAGCCATAAGGTTCTCTCCATCGATTTCGACCACAGAACAATGACTATCCGAAACGGAAATTCAGAGACGGATATCCGAGTAATTTTTGACCTGTGCATTGGTGCAGACGGCAGTTATTCCATTGTTCGTCGCCAATTAATGAGGGTTGTAAGGTGTGCCAGCGCCGGCCTGTTGGTTGGATGAGACACTGACTCCAGGCCCTTAGAATGAATTTCCAGCAGGAATATATTCCGCACGAATATATTGAACTTAAAATGCCGGCAGGGTGTGACGAGCATGGTCAGCCTGTATTCTTGCTTGATCCGAATCACCTCCACATTTGGCCTCGCCACTCCTTCATGCTCATCGCGCTCCCAAACAAAGTAAACGCCTGTTGCCTCTTTCTTTCCCACCTGCAAGTTCATTCCGTTTCAGGACAAGTCTTTCACATGCACGCTGTTCGCGCCCACCGTCGAGTTTGATCGTTTGGTTGGTGGCGAAGCGATCTTATCATGGTTCAGGTCCTACTTCCCGGACGCTCTCCTTCTGCTTGGAGAAGACAAATTACTCAACGATCTCGCCAAGAATCCCCGAAGTCCACTCATCAGTATCAAGGTTCGCCTTCCCTGAGTATGTTCGATGGTAAATGATCTCAGAGATCCGTTTCCCATTAGGCAAACCCGTATCATTACAAGGATCGGTGTGTAATATTGGGCGACGCTGCCCATTCCATGGTGCCCTTTTACGGACAAGGACTCAACTGCGGTCTGGAGGACGTCAGGGTTTTGCGGACACTGCTTCTACAGGAGGGTGTGGGCCCATTCAGCCCCCCAACCCATTTAGGCGAACAAGAGCTCACGGACACGAGGCTGTCCAATGCCCTTTCCAAGTACACTGAAACAAGGCACGAGGATCTCGTTGCTATCTGTGAACTCGCAATGGACAATTAGTAAGTCCATCATCCGTTACTAAGTCCTCCATTTATTGTTCGCCGGTGCAGTGTCGAAATGCGACATTCTGTGACAACACCTGGATACCTCTTCAAGAAGGCACTGGATAATTTACTGTATGCGATCACTTCCAACAAGGAATCCTTGGATTTGATCACGCGGTCATTGGCAACTGTCCCATTCCCATCTCCTAACCCCACAGGATGGCTCCCACTCTATACGATGATCACCTTCCGTCCAGATATTAGCTATGCGACAGCTCGGGAAAAGGCGGGGAAGCAGTCTGTCATACTCTCTTTCGCCGGGCGTCTCGGTACCGTGGCTCTTTCCGCTACAGGATTCTATGTTACACTTCACGTTGTTCATTGGTTGAGGGGACGATGACAGCAGTTTTTGACGTGGCAACTTTGTAGACCTGATGGTTCCTCATTAAATCTATAAATTCCCTGAGTCTACGGAGAAATGGCGGTGACGTTTTACCACAAATTATGGGTTCAATTAGAAAATTCCCCCGGTCCTGACCAGGGCACTGAACGGTGATTAATTTGGCACGGTGCTACATGAGGATATCTCACAGAGCTTACTGGCAACACATGTTTCTGAAAGGAGTCTGGATGTTGGGTATCGACGCGACCGTTCACAAGGGATAAAAATAAGCAAGAGCATGTGGATGGTTCGTCAGGAGAGCCGTCAACAGGCCACAAGAAATCCCATAAATGCGCCATTATTTAGTCTATGTAAGCTTTACCTAGTAGAAACACAGAAAGCAGAGTCAATAGTCGTGCTTCGTCGTTAAGATCTGGTATACAAGAAAGCAAGAAATGCGACAAAACCGAAAACAGCGGAAGATAGAGAGAAATAGACCTAAATCTTCTTTGGTGGCCGGCCCCGTTTCTTCTTTACGCTCGATTCGCCCGAGCCTTCAGCAGTAGGAGGGGCGGGCATGACCGCTGGAATAGAATCTTGTGGTTTCTGCTCTTTACGAGGACGGCCACGTCTCCGCTTCGCAGGGGGTTCCTCAGCACCCGAATCGTCCAGTTTCTTTTCCTGTACGGGAACACGGTGAGTCGAGAATCAGGAACGGGGAGGCTAGCAAGATATACTTTGGGTGGTCTCCCCCTCTTCTTCTTTACTGGTGCTCCTTCTGATGGGCCCGTGGTGGCAGATGCAGCCCCTGATTTCTTGTTTTTACTGCCTTTGGGGCGACCGCGCCCTCTTTTGGTCGGCTGCGCGTCTTTGGGTGTCGTAGCTGCTGACGGCGCAACCCATAAATTTAGGAAAAATGATGGACACGCGGAGGGGTCAGGTAGTGAACGGTGCAAACGACGAAAGCTCACTCTCTAGTTCCTCTGTATTCGGCTGATCGTTTTCCTCGATATCTTCGTCATATCTGTCCGCAGAGTCCTCTTGCTGTGGGGAGGCGGACATGTGTGAATATTAGGTGACGGGAGCTTGACGACGAGGGCTACAGGCCAAGGACGTCCGCGTCGAGGAGAGAGGAAAAGCGGGGAAAGGGTGAAGCCCTCGTTTTAACGGAATATTATCCCCCTACCGAATATAGTTGGGACGTGTATTGCAATTGTTTCCCTCGCGTGGAATTCTGGCCAAAACTAGGATTTATTATTATCGTTGAGCAATCTGCCTGTTCGTAGGTTTTTAACCCCTGATATTCGGGGGAACACGTACGTAAATGTGCCGGCGAACCACGCAGGAAATTCATTTCTCTCAATTTTGCGAACGCTCTCAGGCGGATTGCCTCCGTCTGACACCAGCGCAGGGCCTGATCAACGTTGGTGACCTAGCCCTCCCACATTTATTCTCGACCGAGACAGACCCCCCAGCAATCGCTCGAACACATGCATATATGGCCATCCATCTGGCCGCCGATCGGCGATTGGCGGTTGCATGGCCTCCTTGCGAAAACCTTGAGTGAACAACGTATGAGTACGCCCAGAAATTTTGCCAATTGAGCGGCCAGATAATCAACATGCATCGTGTGTGCATGTGCTTTTTATTTTATTTTATTTTCGCTCATGGCCACCGCGTTTGCCCGGGCCGCGGAGTCGGCACACCTGTGACTTTAGTCGGCGATGTAATCGGCCGGCCGTCTAGGACACGACGTGGAATATGTACATTGCCACCCTTCCTAGATGAGACGTTCGACTCTTGCCGCCCTCGCTCTGTCGCACATTGCGCTTGGGAGAGCGCGATTATTGTACACGGGCCCTGAAGATCCATACGCATTCCCAAAGTATCGTGTCACCTTTCTCAACGACTTCCCCGTCCCCAACGAGACTGCACAGCGCTGGATACAGGATGGTTTGTGGGGCGGTGAGCAGGAGTTCCTAGGCGAATCGTGGGACCCACCTGCGTGGTACTCTCAGGCAGGCATGAAGGAGATAGGTAGTTCTGAGACTGGGAACGGAACACCTAATGTCTGTACGTTTAGCACGTATTTACGGGCTCACCGAACTGACCTGACGGGGGCATAGCGCAGTCAGCAGCCTCTGGTTATTCCCTTCAGCATATGAAAATTGGTCCGGATAATGACTTTCTTTGCCTCATTCCTCCCGCGCGTAGTCCAGGCACTGCAACAGAAGACTTCGATGGTGACGCGACACTTCGGAATAGCTGGTCGCTGCTTCAGCCTTTATCCGGAAAATGCCTTTATGTGCGATCTTCGTATCTGCACGCACGGTCAATTTCTGATTCATCCATTAGCACCGACAACCCTGGTTTACATATTCTTATTGCCACAATCAGGAAATCAGACAATTTAAAGAGCTCACTCCCACACAACCACCCACAGGTAATTGATTTATCGTCTGGCGTACTCAAATAGTAAATCCCATAAAACCAGGACCATATGAGCCTACCGAGGACCCACAGGCAAGTTTCCACGATTTCCCCGAATATGTATTCTAAGATTTATTTAGTGGGAAGCATTCACGCTGGGTCGCTCCCCGGTCGCACCAGACAACGGAGCGGACGTGGTCGTCGCTGATCAACTTCCTCATGCTGCAAATTTGGAAGTGGCACACGGTCCAGGTTCTCGTTACCTTGTGCAGCGATGGGGGGATGGCACATTCTGCGATAAAACTGGGAAACCCCGTGAAGTCGAAGTTCAGGCAAGCCGAATTTGTCTGTCGCCGCCTGAAAGTTATTGATGAATGGTTATCAGTTCCATTGTTCTATGACGATGACCGATTCCATACATCTCGTTCGAGAAGCAAAAACATGCTCCTATGTACTCGTGGTACAGACCCCGCGCTTGTGTGGCGAACCCGGGTTTAGATCTCGTCTAGAGACCCGCGACGAGTCGCTTGTCCGCTGCCGCCAAATCGTGGATCCAACTTCTGACGATGTCTCCCCTTCCGAGTCGACACAGCTGGAACAGAGGCAAACGGGCCAGCAAGTGGATCTGAATGAGTCCGACTACCCCCTTCATCTTGTCAATCGCGAATCCCGCTTCGTTATACCTACTCCGACGCCGCTCCAGAGCTCGCTAGGATCAAGCACCGGTGATAAAGGTGATGGCCAGTGGGACGACTTTTGGAAGCGTGCCGTGGAAGCTTTGGTGAAATCGCCTGAAATTCAAGGGCTCGGCGGCAACAACCCACAAGTCTTCCTCGACCGTGGCGAAAACGGTGAAATAGTTATTGAGATTCTGGAGGAAATACCGATGGATGGTAATGGGGATGGAGCGATTGAGGGTGATGTGACTGCTGAAGAATATGGACGTTTAGCGGAGGTGCTGCGAAATGCGGTATCCAATATGAAACGTGACGGGGAAACAAAGAAGGAAAGCGATCAAGATTGGGAAGAAGAGGAAGAAGAGGAAGGGCCCCATAGCACCAGAGACGAGCTGTGATGTAGGTCGCCTTCATTGTCTAGTTCGGTCTAATGGCCTGAATGTTATCTCTGCGTCAAATACCGCCTAGACCTTAGAGGGAAGGTGTGAACAAACTTCGGAGGAAGGCGAGGGATCTGTTCATATCCGTGTCATGAAGCTGGGCGCATCAAATTACTGGGTCACTAATCGGGAGAATGTGCAAGCCGGACGAATGGCCAGTCCTAATTCCCGTAGAAGCCATCACCAACTGATGGATTTCTTGTAGCCCCTCGAATCAGCAAATGACAAATATTCTTCATATGTGAGCCAGTTGGCGGCATCATGCCTGAAGTGGTTCCGCTTCTCTCAGGTCTTGGCTACGCAGCTTTTGTCTAGACCGAGGCGGACAGGTTTCAGTCTCTGTAGGTACACTACGTTAAACACCCTCTGGGAGTCAACGGTTGATCAAAGTCTTAAGTGCCTGACATTGTTCCGTCTGCATCTACGCATTCTAGTAGGGGAAGCATGCAACCACTGAGCTTTACCGCATTTTCCTAGTTCATTCACACGCGGGCCCTCGTCTCGCTGCCCGATGTTCCGAAACGCGGCGTAAATAAATATATCATCTTGTCACAGTGTGGCATGGAAGTATGTCAAGTTCGTTCAGCTCTGTAAAATTTCTGTGCTTCTGTGGCGGCTTAGGGGCATTCTCGAAGCCTTGGCTATGGATAATCGTGCGCTTATCATCTAGCGTTTGCCGTCGTCCATATCTTCATCCCCATCTGTTATTCACCCCCTTTGATGCTTGTCTTCTCGCACGATGCTCTGTTCACCTTTGAAACTCGTTTTTTCTGTCACACCCATTATCGCTGCGAGTGCGTAATTTCCCGGATGACCAAATTACACCCTTTGGTTTCGTTATTATTTGCCCCTCACTATATTCGACCGCAGCCACTTCTTCTGTTCCCCTTTCCTCTTCAACTCGCTTCGTCCTGTGCTATTCATAGCCGCGTGTTCATCCTGACATTACGCCTCGTGTGCTCAAGACTCCGTCTTTGGGCTGCAGCTCGTGGTGCTGACTTGTCATAATTAATGGAATGTTTAAATCCACTGGGAAGCAAGGCGTAAGGTTCCAACCCGTTGCCATTTATATACCGCTCCCCGCATGTAGCCCCAATTGATTTCCCCTGAAGCAACTGGTTTCCTCCCACAGCAAGAACACAAACGTGAAAACGAATATTTTAAATGACAATTTATGGCCCACTTTATTACTGAATATTTGTCCCCAGAACGTCATTCTATTTCTCTCACGAGTCCTGCCATGCTGCGCATTGCCTCGCCCATGCCCACGGTGGTCGTCCACCTTTTAACAAATTCAGATAAGGCTTTATTGAATTGTTATTCAATGACAGGGAAATCAGCGCTGAACGTGTGCCTTCGGTTGCATTCAACTGGCTTTCTTCATGTTAGATCGGTGTGATAAAAGGTTCGCCAACCTGACTCTATGATGTCAATTACCAATTTGCCACTAGCCTGGGACAGTCCCTTCTGCGTGACAACCTCGCGTGAGGTGGGACTCAACACTGGATGGTTCTCTCGTGTTTGATTTGACCGGGATGCTGGCATAGTATCCACTCACCGTTCACCATCTCACAAGTTCCTTGAGCATTTACCCGACAGTAGCGAGGTTGTGTGCCCTGACAGGTGCCCGTAGCGTCTGCCGTCTAGCGGCAGAAAGACATTTCCTGAAAACGCCTTGATACAGAATCACGAAGGTGGGTTTACACTTCGGGGGTTGTGCTGCCATGCATGCGTGAGCTGTGGTGGACGTTGATTGCGCATGGGTTCTGAAATCGACAGTGCTTTGCTGTCAGACACCCCCTCAGACATTAGTAGGTTCCGTCGTATGTGCGCGTTGCTAGAGACCTTGAACTAAATAACAAGGACCGGTAGCAGTAGCACAATTTCTGATCCCATGTGTGCGCGCGCTCGAGGTACATTGGATAGTCTTGCTCGCCCTGGAACCTAAATAGAAATGCGCGGGATGGTCACGCGGTTTCAGCGGAGTGACCCGCCTTGTTCGTACATAGTCCGTTTCTCGACGACCGGCGTCAGTCGAGAAGGTCGCCGAGGCTTGGTACAGGTTGCCCCCGCGCCAACTTTTGATGGTCGACTAGCAATTTCGTTACTCAGTGGCGTGTATGGGTCCCGGCGCTCTCCATGTCTTGGCACAAGCCAAGAAAGACGAAACTGGTGATAGGCGTGTGGCGACGCGCTGTAATCATTCAGCCAGCAGTGTCCTTGACCTGGGTGTATCAGCCCTTGCGGCGCCTGGCAAGACATCGAAACTCAAAAGACATGCTAGGACCGATTCCCGATGGTTAGGCAGAATCTTGGGCAGAATATACAATGTCCGAGCCCACCATAACCTGACAGATACTCTTGTTGATACGGTCGAACGCGTGTTATATCCATCCAAGGTATCTGGGACCTGGTTTTCGGTAAATCCAGTGACAACAAGTTGTTGTCCTATATCGAACGTAACGTGACTCGCCACCATCACGTGCAGTATGCCACTGAGCTCAATCGAGGTCCGATGGTACATGCCTCTCTCGTCCAGCATTTGGATCGTCCCCATGAGCATGGTGTCCATCCATTTTCTCGAGGGCATCCTGATCCAGTGAGAGCGTCCACCACACACCAGGATATTGACGGCCACAAACGTGGTACCACATATTAAAACCCTGCGTATACAGTGTTGGCGAAGTTTTCCTTCTCTCTTTGTAGAGGAGCGTCAAAACCACATGGCCATTCGCTCGGGATATAGAGCTGATTCGCACATAGGGCTACAAGTTATGGAGCGGGAGACTAGTAGAGCAACATCCGGGGTTTCCGGACCTAACCTGTCCTTTCACAGATAGATGGAACACTACCACCTACAGCATGTGTGCACATTCCATATTCGTTTTGCTTCTTCTGATCTGGATTTCCCGAAAAGCCGTTGCGGCCTTTAGAACGTGGGTGCGTTTCTGTTTCCAGGCGGGTTTACTGTAACTTATCGCGAGCAGGTCGCTGGTGCTCCCACCCTATCCCCCTTTTGAGCGCTGATAGCTGTGTAAGCTGCGCCCACTCTTCGGCTGGCGTTCGCTAACAACCGTTGTGACAGACACCCGGGAGCAGACTATGCGTAGTGTAGGTTCCAACGCTGGGCGTCAGTTTCGTGAGTAAGGCTATTGCCCAAATTTTGTTATCCACGGTCATTTTTCATCTCCGATACATCCTCGCGCTGCGTATTTGTATTTCGCTCTCCTGAGCACATGCTTTTATCGCCTTTCATTCATGGCTTCCTATGACAATTCTGATACGGTAGCCTTCGCGCAGGGTTCTGTCCTTGCAGAATGACGTCTGACATTGACGTGATTGACTCGCGGGGAAATATTTGTTTAGGTGCCAAATTATTGGTATCACTGCAACACCTCCATTCCATTAACTGGGAGATACCACAACGTCTTGTTGGCTGGCCTTGGGAACACCAAGTCTATCTCCGTTGACGGCATGCCAAGCTCATTGGGCAGATCTAAATTGCAGGGAAAACTTTTCCATGTCCGTTAGAGCGTATGGCAACCCCCCTTTCGGATTACCAGGTAAGCCATGCATTTTATGAGACGGCCTACTGTGTGATTATCCTCTCGTGATGCCGGCACTTATTCCAACGACTGGGAATACGCGAGGTAATTCATTTCCATGACAAGAAAAAGGACCCGGTCATGCGTTGATCAATCACTTCGCCTGTTCTCGACGAACGCCGACGGAGAGCCAGACAAGCGGCTTCCCGTTGGCACACCTGAGACGACTTGGGTTTCGTTCGCGTTGATAGTACCTAGACCCTGCCGTGCCCTTGTTTTCGGGAAAGAGGGGGACTTGATGGTTAGGTATTAAAGCTCGTGCTGCTCTCTCTAAGCCCATGGTCCGAGCCGGTAGCCGTGAGCATTTGTGATTCGTCGGTCTTGGTGCGTCTCACGATGCTACGTCTACATTCATGCGTTTGGATGGTTGTATTATCAACCAACCGAAGTTGCGAGGCTCGGGTAAGTACGAAGATACCAGCGTTGTACGTGAGCTTTCCTTTTTTTTCCATCAAAAAAAGAATATTGATGATGTAGAAATGGATAATGCACATTGCATCACAATGTCACTAAGAAATACATTATTCCACTTCAGGTTAGGCTACGAAAGGTGCATTATCACCTCGCGTATCATGACCTTTTCTATCAGAACGATTGACAGAGCAAGTGACACATCACTCTCATCGCAGTCCAGAGTCAGATGAGAACGAGAAAGAGCCAATGAGTTCGACTTGTGGGGGATTGGGGCTTGGGGCTTGCAATCCGAGATCATACCGATCTTCATGATGGGGGTGGCTCAACTCCATGCCGAGGTGGCGTCTGAACCGTACCGAAAGTATGAGTGCTCGTGTACAAACTTTGTTGGTGCCACGCTTTCCCCCCTTTGTTCCATTTATTTGTATCCACATTGTCGGGACTTGGAGGAAACTGGCATCACAACGGCAGCTTCATGCTCCTAATTTTGTGCGCACTTGTGTTCAAGGACCACTCTTGATATTTGCGCGTCTTTCTGTCAATCTGCTACTGTTACTTGGTGCTAGCACTGATTAGATTTTCGTGTTACATGCCGTACTTGGCCGTTTAGCGGAGATGTTTTCGGAACTCAAATCAAAGTTCGGCATTCAAATTTCAAATCATGCATTGCGCGACATCCTGAGACTGGAATGAATTACTGTATCATGTATCCCCCGAGAGAAAACAAGAAAAAAATGTTTTTGGAAACGCTGGTGGGATCATATGTAGTACGAGGCAGTAGGTCATTTCCGTCCCCCGCCGTGTCGACATTGATCACGCTTAGGAACAGGACCTGGAATTCAATTATGATGATTCCTGAATATGACCTTTTGTGTTATCTACACCATGCGGCGTCAGGATGACCCACTGTGCAAGGTACGTTTCGAGTCGTTAGCAGACCCAGATACATGCAGCCAAAAGAAATCAATTGCCAGGATGTGTACGACCCAGATCGTTGCCAACTAGATCCAATTAAGTAGATGATAATGAAGACGAAAAGGAGCGTGGACGGTAACGGCAATGGGCGCCAGAAGTGGTGGTCTAGTGAGCATTTTACGACGTGGTGTCAGTCCAGTCCAAAGGAGTGATATACCGTCATTGAATAAAGGCAACATGTCCGATAAGAGGAACGAAGAAAGATAATCCAGATACAGAAGAGACGAACGAGGAGAAGCATCTGACGCGCCAACCATGAGCGAGCGGTCTACTTGTTCTTCTCATTGGTAACGACAACCGCGATAATGGCAGCGACGATGGCAAGGATGATGATTGTAAGGAAGAAGCAGATCCACCGCTTCTTCCTTGCGGCACGTGCAGAAACAATCGCCTTATCTGCGTGGCCAACTCTGAAACGCAGATGTTAGAAATGGCAGGACGCGGACTCGAGTGCGTGATGTACCCTGTTTCCATGTCCTTTTCGACACTCGCCGCGGTGGTCTCTATATTGTTTATCACGTCACTCTGTTGCTCTACCATGATGCTCATCTGTACAAAAGAAGCCCACGTCGGTGACATGCCATGAAACATTCCTGATCGACGTACATCGTTGAACAGTTGCGCGAGTTCTGCAATAGTCTGCTCGATGCGCTGGATATCCTGATGCCGCTCCTGGACCTCTCGATAAGCAGCTCGTGATTCACCATAACGGTTCGAGTTCATCAACTAATTCGTGTCAGCCCAAGAAACCAGACCAGGCACCGCGAGCGCTTACGGCTTGACTGAATATCTGGCCACCAGAATCATCGTTCACTACCGCCCGTATCTCCTCCGGTGTCGCATCGGGTTTAACTGAACACACCCGAGTCAAGCGTGAGGCAAACTCTACACATACGGAACGTACCGATCTTGAACTGCCTCTCCATCCGTTGCTTGTACCTTTGTCGGTACTGTTGCTCCACCTGTTGATAATTCTGGATCGCGTCCACGAATTTGGACTTGATAAACGCCGTCTACAAAAAAGGTCAGTGATAACATCCCCTTTCCGCGTTGCCGCTCACCTGTTGCTTCCAGACCTGGCCGTCTCGCCCGCTTGCAGGTTGCCTCTCCAACGCCTGAATACGGCGTTTCAACGTTGCACTCAACGCGCTCGTCTCTTCCACGAGCTCTGCCAACTGTGTCGCATTACGCTGTGCGGCGGCATCGTCGGTGTTGTTCAACGACCGTGAGTGATACTCGTCGATCCGGGCAATGTTGGCGTTGAACGTCTTGAGACTGTCTTGAAGGGAGGCTATCTATGCGGCATGAGATGAAGAAACGGAGGTAAGCGCCGCGTTCAGAGGACAGTACGTACTTCGGCGTAAAAAGCACTCATGTTGTTGCCTGCGTCTACCGCGCCTCCGCCAGCGGTGAGGTTGACGTCGGACATTTCGTACGCGGAATCATCGTGTCGGGTATATGGGTTCGCCCTATTCAGGAATGGGTCATGAGGAATACGTCTTTGACTGCGTGTATGCGGTGTGGATGGTCGTGCTCACCTGCTCTGTTGCTGAGCCTATGCGACATGTAAGAAACGCTCGTGCCAGTGAGTGAATAGAGCACGAACCCTCATTGCTGCTAGTCTATCCATGGTAGTGTCGTCAAAGGAAGAAGTCGGGAACGTGTTTAGCAGTTGCTACGGACGGACTGAATTTTTTCAAGACAGTGTCGACTTGACGCGATGCAACAAACGACTACAAATAAGATCGACACCGCCTTCACTCAGCAGCCAACGCAGCCCGCAGGACGGCAATCTGTCGGTCTAGCGTTCCTCGACTGGGCCCTCCAATCGCCGTCCGTCTCTCCACGCTCGCCTCAAAGTCAAACACGTCCACGACGTCGTCCCCAAACTTGTCGTGCAGCTGCTTGTAGTCCTCCACCGAGAGCGCGTCGAGCTGACACTGGCGCGTCTCTGCCAACGCCACCGCACGTCCGGAAACGTGGTGCGTCTCTCGGAAGGGCACCTGTGCGTGGCGTTCGTGATCATTCCCGTGGTGGTAAGATGGGAAACACGTACCCCCTTGCGGACGAGGTAATCAGCCAAGTCCGTCGCGAGCACGTCCATGGTCAACGCGGCGCGCATCTTATCCCCATGCACCTACCGCACCGTATCATCAGCACCCTGCAGCGCCACGTCATCACACGAGCAGGGAACTGACCGTCATCGTGGCAATCACGCCCTCGGCAATCTTGAGCGACGCCGCAATCGTGTCGACCGCATCAAATAACGGTTCCTTGTCCTCTTGCATGTCCTTGTTGTACGTCGACGGCAGGCCCTTGAGCGTCATCAAGAACCCAGCCATCTTGAACGTCATCAGACATGCGTCACAAACTGTCATGCCAGAACACGTACGCTGCCAAAGATCCGACCTGCCTTGCCCCTCAGCAACTCCAGCGAATCCGGGTTCTTCTTTTGGGGCATGATACTCGATCCGGTGCTACTCACGCCATAGCACCGTCAGTCTCTCTGCTGCCTCGCTGCAAGACGGCCTACCTACCTGTACGCGTCGCTCAGCGTGACGAACCCAAACTCGGCCGTCGAGTACACGATCAAATCCTCCGCCAACCGGCTCATATGCGTCATCGTCAGACTCGACCACATCAGAAACTCGGCGATAAAGTCCCGGTCGCCAACGCCCCACATACTGTTCTCAGCCAGGGACGCAAACCCGAGTTCGCGCGCGAGAAATTCTCGGTCGACGGCAAACGGATTACCGGCGAGCGCACCGCTTCCGAGTGGGAGGACGGAGATACGTGGGGTGAGTTGCCGGAGGCGTTCGAGGTCGTTCTTGAACGAAAACGCGTGCGAGAGCAAGAAGTGGGACCACCGGATCGGTTGACCGCGCTATGCGACCGAACCGATCAGCACGCACGCCACATACACGCAAGAGGAGAAAGAGAGGGACTACGTCCCGTGGAGTCCTCACCTGGAGATGCGTATAGCCAGGTAATAAGATATCCCGTTCGTTGTCTGCGCGTTCGACCATGACGCGCACCAGCCCTTCGAGACTGGTCTGCACGTCCGCCACCTGGTCCAACAACCACAGACGCATGTCCGTCGCTACCTGATCGTTCCTCGATCGCCCCGTATGCAGCTTGCCCCCGAGCGGCCCAATCAGCTCGCTCAGCCGTCGTTCGTTGGCGGTATGAATATCTTCATCGTCGGGCGCAGGCGTGAACTAGAGCAAGATCGAGATCGAAAAGGGAAGAGGAAAAGGAAAGAGACGCGCCTGTCCAGTCTCCCATTCCTTCTCGACAGCCTGGAGCCCCTCGACCATCTTGCGTTCTTCCTCGCTCGTCAAGATCCCGACTCGGGTGAGCGCCTTGGCGTACGCGATCGAGCCGCGGATATCAGCAGCATGCATACGTTGGTCATATCGGAGCGACTGATTGAACGCGTGCATCCTATCAAGTGGGTCAACGCATAGCCCGATCGTCGTCGCCAGAGTAGGGGAGTGGGAGTGGGAGGAGAGGAGATGAATGGCACCCACAGCGGATCCGTCTTGCCAGTGAACCGGCCGCCCCATAACTTTTGCTTCGTAGGTTGCTGATCTGTCATCGCGTCTGTTCTAGTTTCTGTATGCGTGTATATCAATGTGACTCCTTTCTTGTATGACTCGTGTTCCGCGTCTGCGATCAGGTATAAAGTTGGACGTTTTTGAGGCAATGGTGAGATGGATTTTATGTACGTGTCTCTGGTGTCTCTGTGGGATCCGATTGTGCTGAATGGGGGTGGTCGACGTGTGTGCGATCCAGCCAGCAGGTCGTTGCACTTATTGTTTGATGAAGACAGTCGAGAGGTCGCGATTCATCCGATAAGCATTAAAACTCTGATTCCTTTTCTATGTCCAGAAACGGTCCATTAAATATATACGATGCATTAGATTAATAGGCAAGTCAAGCAAAGAGACCTCAGTGAATACTTTATATAAATGTTCCGTCCTATGTAGCATGAAACATGAATGGCGTGAGCAGATGTACCAAATATACGACATAACCGTTCTGGTTTTTCTTCCATGTACAGTCAATTCCTGTGGTCGTAAAAAGATGTTGCGATAGGGGGGCATGATGACAGGCGATAAAAGTGATGGTGTGTGGGAGTGAATGAATTGTGACCCAAGCGGACCAGAGTGAAATCAAACGGGCGAGGTGCAATAAAGATCTACAAGGAAAAAAAAGAGAGATGAATGATGATGAAAACGGCCAGGCGTCCTGGGAGCGAACGAATACGGAAGAGCAGGACAACAGAAGAGACGAATCGAGCGCGAGGGGAGAGCAGGCATAATGTATGGACCGCTAGGAATCGTGAAGTGAGGCAGGGCTGGGGGAGAACACGCGGCCGCATAAGTCGACAGGACAGTGATTATGGGATGGTAAATGCCCCTCCACGGTTGGTGGTGGGGCACTGATCGATTGCACGGGCCAGTGACCATCGATTCACGAGAACATCGCGAGGCATTCCAGGAAAAAGGTTGTCTGTATTGTTGCTGTTTCTCCGTGCCTCCACTCCCCTCTACGCCGCAGAGTTCAAAAGAATCGCTTCTTACTGGTCTTGTCGTCCGCTGGGATACGAACATGCACATGCGTAGGCGCTTCTTTATCTGTACAGGTGTCAATGGTTCTGACCCAGGGGTCCCCAAGCTCTTCATCGTACTCTTCATCACTGTCCTCGTCATCGTCCACATGATCGTCCGCGTCGCAATCCGATCCGGCAACCTTGCATTCTGTGTGCATCTCACAGCCACACTGCTCGCCCTCCTCGAGCGCAATGATGCCGTCTCCTCCTCCTCGACCCCAAAGAAGCTGGCCCATTGTTGTGCGGGCCTTTGGGTCAAAGCACAGCATACGACGGAGTGCGGGTCTGGTTTCACGAGGAAGTAGACGGAAGACAGAATTGGGCGAAGTATGCGAAACAGTCCGTTTGCGGGTGGTTGCCTTTGAAGCTGCAGGCTTTGAAGCGTGCTGCGACGTCGGAGGGGATGGCGCTGGACAGCTCGGCTGCGGTTCCGAAGACGAAAACTGTTGCGGCCGAGACTTTGGTGACGAGGTAATCGATTCCTCCGAGGGTGAATGGCTCCCCGCAACGTCATCCGTGGGGACGATCTCAGTGTTGATCTTCGGTGGACTTGCGCCACAGACAACACCGGAGAGGTCGGCATAACCGAGTAGCGGAGTATTCACAGGCAAACTCGCGGTTGACAAGCCTGGCCGACCAAGCTCCAATACACTCTTATCTACCTCGACATCGCAATCTATAACGGCACCGTTTATCGGTGGTTCTTGCCCTGGTGGGGGAAGCGTCGCGGTCCTGGTACTATGTCCAGGACTCAAGAGTGCTTGCATCGTCAACCTGGCAGTCTCTTCACGTCGCCGCTCGTCATCTTCCGCGCCAGACGACGAAGTCTCTGATGCGGAGCCAGAATGCGAGTTGACAGAGGTAATCGTAGGTGGATAAGGATAGGTACTTTCAGTAAACCTGCTTGTCATGCTAAGGAGAGATTTAGCGTCATCAGGCAGCAGCGAAGCAGGTGTAGGCGAGCTCGCGGGTTCTGCACAATGAATAAATTGGACCAGGTTGAGCAAGTGAGCAGGATTCATGCGGGTGAGTACACACCGCCTGGAACAGGAACAGGACAGATCGTAGTAGATCCATTTGCATTGTTCGCCGACGGAACGGTCGAGTGGGAAGACACATTACATGGTGGAGTTGCATCCGAGGTACCAAGTCCTTTGCCACTCTCCTCCGTACCCTTTTTCGCGCGTGATTTCGTGCGACTAGATCGCGATTTGTGCGACTCGAATGGCTTTTCACCCTCTGCTTCGAGAAAAGCGCGGAAGGACGCATCCCGCTCACGATCGGGAACTGCCCAGGGAAAGCGTCGAAGAATCATGCACACCTGTCAATGCCAAGACAACCCTAGGTGAGCAATTGATTTACGAAACGACAAGAATAAAACCCCGAGCCATGTTGTGCCGTCATCGCTGCATGCCAGCCGCCTTGGCGCAAAAGCGCTGGGGTAGAGCACGGCAATGGGGGTGGAGTAACGGCAGAGCCATGCGATACACCGTAAAAGGTAACTCACAAAGATGACCCCAACACTCCACACGTCCGTCTTGCGTGGATCATAGCTTTCGCCTGCGAGAACTTCGGGGGCTAGATACGGGTCGCTACCCACTATTCCAGATGCCTTGACTAGGCGTGCGTGCGTATGTGGCGCAGGGGCGTCTGGCTGTGTGCCCAAATATCCCACAACGGGACCATTTGTGCGCTCTGCGCCAGAAGCGTTTGGTGTAGTTCCACCCATGTCCGATCCGGGGTACGCAAAGACGACTGCGGTGCCAAAGTCGATGAGTTTAACGACATCGCCACGGGTGAGGACGCAATTGTCCAGTTTGAGGTCTCGATGTGCGAGGCCCAAGGAGTGGATATAGGCAACACCGTTGCATATCTGACGGAAGACACAAAAGATCTCTGGACGGAGCATCTTGGCAGACATGACAACGGAGAAGAGGTCATACGGGGCATATTCCATGATCTGTCCGGGATCAGACGGGAAAGTGGGGGAGGAAGGAGAGGAACAGATACCTCGTAGTAGTGACCATGATCGCAAACGATGTCGACGGTTTCGATGACATTGACGTGCTTCAAGCAAGCACCGACACAAAACTCGGCTCGCACCTTTTTCTCGTACTCGCGCGCTGACTCGCCTGTGCGACGAGGACGGAACTCCTTGACGGCATAGACTGAGCCTCCTGCCTTGGCGCGGCCACGGATGAGACGAACAGTGCCACCTGCACCGGAACCGAGTACACGGCCCCACTTGCCATACTTTTTGGACAGGTGAGCATTTGTTGCGGAGGAAAGGGAGGGTACGGGGTGAATGTAGGCGGAGGCTGCGGGGGGCTCTGGGGTGGACGGGGGGGAGCGGGATGGACGTTGGGAGGAAATGGAGGAGGAAGGCGAGGGGGTTTTGGTACTGAGAACGGACGACTGGTGCCTGTCTTTGTGGCCATCCTTGTCCTTTGATCTGTCTCTGTGGCTGAGGGCCATATTGATCAGGGCGGAGAAGAGGTGCTGATGATGATCCTTGTCCTTTGGGACGGAATGATCTGCGGGTGCAAAGGCGGGGACGACGTCCATGACGGCAGAGGTGTCAAAGTCGAGACCCCTGCGCTGTTGCTGTGGCTGGAGATGGGGCTCAGCGGGTGTGTGGGGTGTGGTTGAATTGGGGGAGCTCTGCTGGGAGGAGGGGGTCGCGCTGGAGGAGCTAGACGAGGGCTGGTGGTGGGGGGGGATGTGGTGGTTGAGAAAGCGCTTGAGGTCATGGAGGGGGCCGTGCTTGGAAACGGAGCCGTCGGGTGAGCGAGGCACGTTGAAGGAGATGCGGCGTCGAAAGCGGGAGTGGGGTTGGGCGTCGAACGTCTGCGGAAGGGGAGATCGGGGAGAGACGACGGGGATGGGGATGGGGATGGGTGAGGAGGGGAGTGGAGATGCGTCTGGTGGTTGTAGTGGTTGCATGGGACGAGCGGAGAGCATGGTGGAGGACTAAAAGCAAGGCGCGGTTGGGGAGCGAAGTTGGGCTCCGGCTGATACTCGAACGCATCCACCTTTCCATATCGAGACATCGGACCGAGCGCTGACTACTTTGCGACGATAACGTAAACACAGCTTCGTAACTCGATCACGTGCTTATCCATCCAATCCGACACCCCCGCACTCACCCGACATCCTCCGCCTCCCTCTTCCGCTTCATCTCCTTCGACACCTTGTGTTGCGCCGCCTCGTGCTTCGCAAGCTCAGGCGGCACCTTGGACACGGGCGACTTCGATATTTCTGTGCATCGTAAATACAACGGCGTTAGTGCGTTCGTTACGAATGAATGCGGCAGGGTAGAACATCCGAAGCGTGAAGTTGCGGGGAAAGAGTGGTATGTAATGCGGGGCATGACACCGACCCTGTAAAGGAAGACCAACTGAAAGGTATCGAAAGAGACCATTCGATATCACGGCATAGCAGACGTCAACGTCCACTCAAATAAGTCCGAACTTCTCCGAAGTGCGACAGCAGAACAAATCAAAGAAACGACTGCGCTGGCGTTCTGCTGACTTCCCAGCCACTCCGTGGGACGACGTTCACAGGAAAAAAGCGCCGCATCAATGCACGTCAGTCGCGCCTATCCTTGGAACGCCGGAGCCGAAGCTCGGGTTCACGCATGCTCAACGTCCATCGCACCCAGCTTCGGTGAGCAATACCGAACACCAGCGGCGGATATTAAAGCTCACCACGAGGCGACACCAACCGCGACGGAAATGCAAAGTGGAGCCACCGAATCCGCCAAAAAAATAAAGAAGGATAACAAAAATACCACGGCACAGACTTGCGCCGCCCGGATAGGATCACGTGGAAAAAGTCGCATGATCGTACCTTGTTTGAGATCATACCTGTCAGAAAACCGCAGCTGCCTTAGCGACGCATTCACCGAATAGGTTCAACTACCCACATGACTTCCTCATCGTCGTTCGACAAGAATGTAATCGCGATACCCTGTTTTCCCGCACGACCGGTACGACCTGCACGGCCACCGCGTCAACGGTGATACGCAGCTAACTTTCTTGACCACTTACCGATACGATGCACATATGCCTCGATTGTGCCTGCCATTTGATAGTTGATCACTAGACTGACATCTTGTACGTCAATCCCACGTCCAGCAAGGTCAGTGGCAACCAGGATGTCAGCCTCCCCTGATCGTAGAGATTGCAGCGAAGCTTCGCGTTGCTCTTGAGTTTTCCCAGAATGTAGAGTAGACGCAGACCACTGCGACACGCGGGCCCTGTCAACAACGATAGTCCGAATTTAAACATACAGTCCACACGTACGCCAGCCCGCGATAAATCTTTCGCGACCATGTCCGCCGTCTTCTTTTGGTTGACAAAAACAATGATCGGTGACGCAAACATCCCGCTGTTGAGAATTTCCAGCATACGCTGCCTGCACCGACGGGTAAACTATACGGCAAGGTACCCAATAAGGCTCACTTACTTTTTCTTCTCGTCCCCGGTCGTGAACTCGACGCGTTGCTCGACTGTATCCACCGCTCGGCCAGCCTCACCGATCGTGATTGTCGCAGGTCTTTTTAGGTACTTCCTTGCCAGGCGTTCCACCGCAGGGGGCATCGTCGCCGAAAACAACGTCGTGACTCGGGTGCGGCCTTTGCTCATAATACCAGCATTCTCCTCTCCATCTACTTCCATGGCATCTCCCCGCACTGTAAAGCCCTCGGGTTCACCTTCCATCAGTTCAGCAGGGAGCTTGTCAAGGATGAAGAGGAGGTCTGCCTCGAACCCGAGATGAACCATGCGATCAGCTTCGTCCATAACAATATAACGGCATTGAGATAGGACAATCACATGCCGCTCAATGACATCTTTCAGACGACCAGGAGTTGCAATAATGATCTCTGCACCCTCACGGAGGTTGAACTGTTGTTCTTCAACTGCTCGCTGTAATGCCGCAAGTCAAACAGGAAATTTGACAGGGAATTAGGTGACGTACACCACCGACGATGGAAACGCAAGTAAACCCCAATGGGCCAGCGAACTTGCGGGCTTCCGTCTCGATTTGTTGAGCCAATTCACGAGTGGGTGCCATGATCAATGCAAAAGGTCCAAGGTGGCGATTTTCGTCCGTAAGAGGAGGCAACTTCGAGATGAAAGTCAGCATAGGAATGACGAATGCTGCTGTCTTCCCGGAACCTGCACTGGGTTCAGCAAGGTCGTCGGGAAGGTCAGGGAACATTTTACGCACCCGTTTCGGCGATACCAATGATGTCCCTGTTCTGCAAACCAATCGGGATGGCTTGACGCTGAATTGGCGAGGGTTCCTTGTAACCAATCTTTTCGATAACGGCGAGTATAGGCTCTGGGATCGTAGACTCTGCCCAAGAACGTAATGGATGAGGAATAGAACCGCCTGCAGAGGAAGAACGTTAGGATGTGGGCTGAATGCTGGAAAGCAAGTACTCACCTCGCGCAGCAATACTGAAGTCCTCCCTGAATATCCGCCAATCTCGCTCCTTCATTTCTGCAAGTGGTTTATCCGACCAATGCCGTTCGTCAATGCCACTCTTTGCCGCCTTCCTCCTTTCCATGGCATCTGCGAGATTCGCTTCGGCGCCGGTACTGCTGTAGCTTGCCCCACCATCATCCATTCCACCTACGCGTCCGCGGCCAAACATTACCTGCGCACCCTGCCTATTGGCGCCCACGGCTACAGGTGAATCGGATGCAAACGTATCCTCTTCCTCCGCCCAGTCAAACACAAACTTTCTGTCGTTCATCTTCCGTATTTTACGTTTCTTGTTGGTTACTCCGAGATATCGATCGCGCAATGCCGAGAGGTCGTTGTCCGACATGGGAGGAACATGTGGCGTGCTGGGCTCTGGAAGCGTCCCGTTGCCGGAAGGTGTGGATACCGCAGGAGTAGGGGTAGGGGTCGCACTTGATGACGGGGCATTGGAAGACTTCATGCGATCTGCGCGCGGGCCGGTCGGGACATTGGCGAACCCACCCCGAGGCTGTTGGGCAGCCTGTGAAGCTCGACGGTCCGAGTCGTGATTGCCTCGTCCTCTCCCTTCCCGTCTTCTGTCCTTTTCCGGATGACCATACCTCTCCTTGTCGTCTTCTGCAACCGTACAATCAACGTTAAGAGATATACCACGAGAGAGTTAGGCTTACGACGACTTGCCCCTCCGTATCGTGTTGAGCGTTCTTTTTCTCTCTCCCGTTGACGCATCGCTTCTGCATCCCGCTCAAGCGCATTCCTATCCTGTTTCAGTTTCTCCTCGCGATCCCGTTGCTCCTTGAGCTCAGCAGCTCGTTTGGCAATCGCAACCTTGGCTCGTTCCTCCTTAGACAGGAATTTAGGCTGCAAACATCAACTGAGTAAGACCCGGCCAAATCGGTCACAAAAGACGTACTTTTGCAGCAGCATCCTTCTCCGCCTTTTGTTTCTGCAACAACGCCTCGATGGAGAGAGGCTCCGTCTTCGCGTTGGCAGCCATGTTATGCGCAGAGAGCAGGAGACCGTGTTGCCCGATTAGGAAGCAAGCAATGGAAGGTTGGACACGTGACCGTCAGACCCTCCTCATCGTCTGGCACGACGCGCGCGAGATTTTTTGCTCGATCACAGGTGATCGGCGCCGTCTACGCCATCCACGATGCCCCACATGACCAGCACGAATTTCAGCGTCGATTTACGCGTACAGTCCCCACGCCCAGGGACGCCCGAACCATCGTCTCGGCAAGGCAGACGAAACACCCAGCAGGATGCCCAACTCCTCGACGATGACGGCGCGATATCACAGAAGGTGGGCGATGGTACCTTGTTGTGCGGATAGTTGTGCCTGACGCACAAGACCTTCGCTCCCGTTCTAGCTGGAGGCGTGTCTCAAGCATATCTTCACGAAATATTGCACGCCCGCCCCACCCGCGGTATCGCCCAAGGCACATGGTCTTTCACTGCTCTCGCCTCCAGAAGGTGCATATCTCAACCAGGAAGGCCTGGACGCGTGGTCATGCGATACAAATGGCGCGCCGTTCTCCCAAGAGACCAAGGATGAGCTCGTCGAGTTTCTCGACGTGACCGATGATGGTAGTCTGACGTACGTCTATGTTACCCTCTACACTCGTCCCTGTACAAATAGAACCCATCGTGATATTTCCTAGGCTTAAGGGATTCATGCAGATATATCAGTTGCAAACCGAAAATGACGAAGAAGAGACCTGGAGAGATCTCGTGCGTGCTTGCTCTTGTTCATGAGCGTATGTACGATTCGGTGAATGACACTCCGACAGTCTAACCACGGGTTCGATCGCACGCTAACTCTCGTCTCTACGCGTCGGGAGGATGATCTTGACAATCATCCAGCGCCAGAGCCCAAACCTATACCTGCGAGCACGGAATCGTGTACGCATCGTGTCTTGCTTCAGGTATCGATTGCTTGCTGACTGGATGGTTCTTCACGCGTAGAATTTACGAATAGGTATTTTCACGGTCTTTGTTTCGACCCTTCATCGTACAAACTATCGATATGTAATGATTCCCTTCACTTCGACGGAAGGGGAGATGCCGAGACCAGAGAGCCGAATGTCCACTTACCCTGCTCAATATGGTCTTCTACGTCTGCCACCCGTGGATGTGCACTATTCACACTACAAAAAGATGATGATAAATGCAAATACCCCTTTGATAAGTTCGATCTTATGGCGGTGGGGAATCCTTAGCGATGCCACTCATATCGATTTGGCTCGCCATTTCTTCACACGTCAAACTTTGGGGTCCATCGGCACCGTTGGAACCTCCAGAAGTGTTACGTTCCTAGGTTCGTTCAATGCGTATATATACTTTACAAGATGATGATAACTCTGAGACTTTTCATAACTAGTATCTCCTTCTGGTTGATATGAGCAGACAACCTGATACCTCACGGACACTATCCAGTATCGATCCTAAGGCACCGCATCAGGCTGCTGATTGAGAGCTTGTGACCGAGTCACCGCGCTCATCTCGCGACAAAAAAGGCATAGCAGGTACGGACTCTGCGATCCCCACCAATCAAATTCATCGTCACTCTGTCAGCTTTTTTAATTTCAGGCGGGGTTTTGGAGATTAGTAGTAATCCAATTTACTTGTTGCGGTAAAATTCTCTCTTGTCTATCGGGAATGTGACGCCATCACAAGTTCATTACTCCGCGCTCCCTTGCAGCAGTTGATGATAACTTGTGACACGAACTTTAGGGTCCAGGAAAGGTGATCAACCTTGCACCGTTCGACAGAGTCGTAACGTAACCGGGTGTGTATAAGAATGCTCCCTTTCGCATGCATCTTACCTCCAGGATTGATACGCCCACCTCAGTGACGGAGACAACAAGGTAACGCTCCAAGATCGCCGCACCTTCTCAGCATATCAGCGCATAGGATGTCCTCGACTGTGATTCACACTCTCCCAGATGCAAAGGAAGACCCGGATAAGACTGCAACTGACCCCATCCAGTTCCCCGAAGGCGGTACTGCGGCTTGGTGCACAGTTATTGGGGGGTAAGTGTATTGATTCCTCGAGCCATAGGTGCAATCAATTTCAACTTTGCTGCTATGTCAGGGCACTAGTTCTGTTCTGCGGTTTCGGGTGGGTGACCATTGGTTTCCTTTTTGCGAGCGATGCGCGTACTCAAAAGAAGAAAAAAGTTACGCCACGTCGTTTGGCGTTTATCAAGGTACGTATCTTTTTCTGAATTCACTGGTGATACTCTCATATTGACTGTTGCAGACTTTTACACTCGACATTACTTAATCAATGAATCATCGTCTGCGATATCGTAAGTCTCGTCTAGGACTTTGTGCGTGTATGCGGAGTAAACCTGCTTTGATAGTTGGATAGGAAGCATCAATGTATTTCTGGGGACTACCTCCGGTCTTGCTACAGGCATACTCTATGATCGAGGTTATCTGTATGTCTTTCCCTCTTTTCACGTTGTCCGGTACTCGATGCTCGTTGTACCAAGCTACCATTTATTAATCGGGGGATCGTTACTACAATCATTCTCCTTGTTCATGCTCTCACTCGCACAACCCGGTCAATATTATCAGGTCTGCTATCCCCCAACCAATGCACATCCTGTCCCACCAACTTCTAATGACAGATCTTCCTTGCTCAAGGAATCGGCCTCGGAATGGCCCAGGGGATTCTTTACGTTCCAACGATGGCAGTGATATCACAATATTTCTCCAAACGTCGTACGCTTGCAATGAGCCTCGTCACCGTTGGATCTTCACTCGGAGCCATCATACATCCCATTATGCTGAACAACTTATTTATTCGGAGTGTAGGGTTCGCTAATGGTGTGCGGATAAGCGCTGCCTTCGTTAGCGTCATGCTTCTTACCGCCTGTCTCCTCATACGCACGCGAATGGAACCGCCCAAACGTTCTACAAATTATCTAACCGTCGGAAGGGGTATCATTCATGACGTGCCTTTTTGCATTATGGCTATCGGGTGAGTGTTTGCCTACGTGACATGGTCGTCCTTGACAAATCATTTGACTGACTCGGATGCAGATTGCTGTGCTTCCAGATCGGATTCTATTTCCCGGTGTTTTACTTGCAATTGGATTCCATCCAGCACAGAAATTCGCAGACGTTTTCATTTTACTCTGTACGTGAACGAGTCATGGCCTGCGTCGTCCAAAACTAAATGAACCTCATACTTGTCCAGCTGGTACTCATGAACGGAGGAAACTTGATAGGTCGATTATCCACTGGATTCATCGCGTCCCGCGTTGGCGTACCCAGGCTCATGATCATATCAACTGGCATGTGTGGCGTGTTCATTCTCGGTATGATTGGTCTAAGCGGCGTTCCAACCATCGTGGTACTCGGGACGATTTATGGCTTTTTTTCTGGCGTTTGTCAGTTTCATCTTACCATTTTTATGCGGTCGGACCAACTGAGCACAACGTCGGCTAATAGATATCGCGTTGCTCTCGCCCCTCATGGCACTCCTCACCAGCGATCTCTCGGAATTCGGGTTCGTTGGTTCTCCGTGTCTGGGAATTTTGGCCAAAAGCTAATAAATGATTCATAAACAGCGCTCGTATGGGAATCGGAATGACAGTTGGTGGCATCGGCAGTCTTATTGGTGCGCCCTCAGCCAGAATTATCTCATCTAATCACCTGACATCCCGCTGAAAGGTGGGCCCATCTCGGGTGCATTGCTCACCCCGCAATACAAGTGGTGGCAACCCTCGCTCTTCAGCGGGGTGCGATTTCATTGATCCCTGCAGAGAGCGACCTACTGACACGTCTCCGGTAGCTGATCGCACTCGCCGGGTGTTTGTTGTTGTTGTTGATGCAACTTGCGCTGACACGTCGCCTGTCCAAGACACAGGTACCCGACGCAATCGTATCCCGGGAAGGGGAAAAGTAATTACACAAAGGGTCCAACATGTGATGCTCCCTCAGCGCTCAGATTTGGCTCCCTGTTTCTTGACAGGTCAGATGAGGTTTACTGTGTCCCAAAGTGGTTATATTCCTTTCGTTTACTATACATCATGATAGACGTAGGCTCGCGGATTATAGCGAAGGCGGTATGCCGCCCTGTTTGATGTCACAAATCCTACAGCAACTTTCCCACTGGAAACGGCCCGCCCCGCTTGTCAATCCAGATAGGCTGCGATCGAACCGTCGACCTCTCGTTACACGTATGTCGTGTATGACGTCAGGGTAGTACACTAGTACCTGATGTGCTACCAGTAGGATGAGCGCCAGGGCACGCTCACTGCCGGAGGCGGCAAAGGTCCAGGCACACTGGCTGGAGGCCTCGCCGTATTGGTAGTTTTTCTGTCGTAGGTTCATAACGTATTGTCCTAAGTCCTTCCGCCTCGTCTGAGGCAGCCTGCGCCCCCTTTACCCGTCTGCATTGTGAATGTCATTCTAGACAATATGCTAGGTGTATCACCTTGACTGGACTACTGGTACCTTGGTTTCATGAATCATGATCAAGGTACGGAGACACTCGGGATGGATCGAAAGCCTCGCTGCCACACAAAAAGTAAGGGCAAGTTCACGGTGCAGAGCTTCTAGTAGAGATATCCACAGTCAGTCACTCTCGTTGAAATAAACTGAGAACAACAAATGTAAGGGTTCGGTGTTACGATTTACATGCATAGTTTGTAGATCAGTTCATGCCCAACCAACCAACTTACAGTGTAACCCTCAATAGTTATAACTTTTAACTTGTTCTGACTTTTCTTTTAATGTTACACACGCCATTCGAAAAGAACTCACTGAAGAACGATAAGAACGGACAGAGCCTGTTCATAGACTTCGACGGGGTAGTCTGTGGACACTTGAAGCTTGAAGAGTGAACAATGGGTGTATAATGCAATCTCAAACTCCCGTGAGGAAAGAGCTACAAAATCAATCCCGATCACAATATAGACAGTAACCGTGACACCATCACGGAGATATGGCTAGAAAATTTTGGATAGCATGCACAAGTGACACGATGTAATGAAAGAGCATTGCACACTCATCCGAGGCAAAAGTGATGCGGGGTCAAAGCAACAAACAACATGCTTCGGGGAATGGCCTACTGGATCATAACTTTAGTAAGGAAATAGTAAGGGTCATCCACGTGATGAAATTAGACGAACGACTCGGATAGACATGGCATGCGACAACTCATCGAGCACAAGCGCAGCATGACTATGAAGTTGCTTGTGGACAAACCTGTGGACAAACTTACCAGATCGCAACACAAAGAAAAGCCGTCGCAACATACATTAGCCAACTTGACCCCTCCAATGCCTTCAACGCCGTTACCAACAAGCAGTGAAAGTTGAACGTTGAACCAATATTTCTCTCACAGTGGTACCTACCAGGACACCATTGCAGCAGAGTTGGGGTTCAACGTCAACGTTTATTCATTATTATAAAACATACACTTTCCAAGACAAATGCCGGTAACTCTTTTGGTACCTCATGAGTCATGGACCCTTCTAGGGTCTATGAAGGTCACGGTGTCTCAGGCCATACTGTGTCCTGAGACACTGCGCCTTGGCCCAATTTACTGATTGCGGTTGTTTCTCCGAGCCTGGGCGATGTCAGGCTCAGACGCTGAGAGATGAACGGGGTCTCGGCGAGGTGATCAACTTTACACCGTCCGACTGGCATTGGCACAGAGGCGTAACGTAACCAGTAATGTATAAGTACGCTCCATTTCGCATACACAATCTTGCTCGTAGGGTTTGATACGCTCATTTCACCGGTGAACACATAGGTAACGCTCTAGGCTAGTTGCCACCTTCTCATTTCGGCGCATAAGATGTCCTCGAGTATGACTTCACCTTGCACTCTCTCAGATGCAAGGGACGAGTCGGACAGGGTTGGTTCTGACCTCCAGTTCCCTGAAGGTGGCACTGCGGCTTGGTGCACGGTCGTTGGCGTGTAAGTTTGACAGGCCCATGAACTATCGATGCAATTAATTTTACTGCTATCCAGGGCACTAGTTCAGTTCTGCGGTTTCGGGTGGGTGAGACCATTTGTATTCAAAGCGTCTACTCACAGGGACAAAAAGATACGTCGCGTCGTTTGGCGTTTATCAAGGTACGGATCCTTTTCTGGATTCCCTAGTGATGCTCCTGGATTGACTGTTGCAGACTTTTACACCCGACATTATCTAACCGACGAATCATCGTCTGCGATATCGTGAGTCTTGTCTAGAATTTCGTGCGTGTATGTGGAACAGACTTGTTTGACAGTTGGATAGGAAGCATCAATGCATTTCTAGGGACCGGTTTCGGTTTTGCTACAGGCGTACTCTATGATCGAGGTTATTTGTATGTCTTTGCCACTTTTCACATTTTTCCGGTACTCGATGCTCATTGTACTAAGCTACCACTTGTTAATCGGAGGATCATTACTGCAATCATTCAGCTTGTTCATGCTCTCACTCGCACAACCCGGTCAATATTATCAGGTCAGTTATTTCTCTGACCAAGTGTACATATTTTCCCGCCAACTTCGGATGCCAGATCTTCCTTGCCCAAGGGATCGGCCTCGGAATAGCCCAGGGGTTTCTTTACATCCCAACGATGGCAGTGATATCCCAATATTTCTCCCGACGTCGTACGCTTGCAATGAGTCTCGCCGCCTCTGGTTCCTCGCTTGGAGCAATTATACACCCCATCATGTTGAACAACTTATTTAATCGGAGTGTAGGGTTCGCCAACGGTGTGCGGATAAGCGCTGCCTTCGTTAGCGTCATGCTTATTACCTCCTGTCTCCTCATACGCACGCGGATGGAACCACCTAAACGTTCTACAAATTATCTAACCGTCGGAAGGGGGATCGTTCAAGACGTGCCTTTTTGTATCATGGTCATTGGGTGGGTGTTTGTCTGTATGACGTGGTTGTTCTTGACGAATAATCCTGCCGATTCCGATACAGATTGCTGTGCTTCCAGATCGGATTCTATTTCCCGGTGTTTTACTTGCAATTGGATTCCATCCAGCACAGAAATTCACAGACGTTTTCATTTTACTCTGTGCGTGAAGGAGCCATGGCCCCATGTGTCGTCTAAAACTGAATGAACCTCATACTTGTCTAGCTGGTACTCATGAATGGAGGAAATTTGATAGGTCGATTATCCACTGGATTCATCGCGTCCCGCGTAGGTGTGCCTAGACTCATGATCATATCAACCGGCACATGCGGTATTTTCATTCTCGGCATGGTTGGTCTGAGTGGCGCTCCAACCGTGGTGGTACTCGGGACCGTTTATGGCTTTTTTTCTGGTGTTTGTCAGTTTCACCTTCCCTATTCTGTACGGTCTGCCTATCCAACTAAGCATAACATCGACTCATAGATATCGCAGCGCTCTCGCCCCTCATCGCCCTCCTTACCAGCGATCTCTCGGAACTCGGGTTCGTTAGTTATCCGTATCCAGTAGTTTTGGCCAGAAAGTTCACATATGATGGTCAGTGCCCGCATGGGAATCGGGATGACGGTCGTCGGGACCGGCAGTCTTGTTGGTGCGTCCTCGGTTGGAATTATCTCACCTCATCACCTGACATCCCATTCAAAGGTGGGCCTATTTCGGGTGCATTGCTCACCTCACAATACAAGTGGTGGCAACCCTCGCTCTTCAGCGGGGTACGGTTCCGTCAATCCGTCGAAAGAGCGACAGGCTGACACACCTTTGACAGCTGATCGCACTCACCGGGTGTTTGCTGTTGATAATGATGCAACTCGCATTGACTCGTCGCTTGACGAAGACACAGGTGCCCGATGCAACAATCATGTCCCGGGAGGGGGAAAAGTAGTCACAACGAATTCAACATGTCATGCTCATTCAGATTTGGCTCCCTATTTCTTGATACGTCAGATGAGGTTCACCGTATCCTGAAATAGTTACATTCCTATCGCTCACCGCACATGAATGTAGGTTCGCAGAGTACTAGATATTGTAACGAAGCTTGGCGGCATACCGCCCTATTTGATCTCACTGCACGCGATAATTTCCCAGAAAACAGCCCAGGAGGCGCCCCGCTGGTACGTTGATCCGAATGCTGCGATCGAAACATAGACCTCTCGTTACCTGCATGTGGTGTATGTGGTACCGCAAGTGTCATTCCAGATAATTGCACGGGGTGTCACCTTTGACTGAACTATTTTTGTTTCGTGATCCAGGTGCGAAGATCTGGGGGAACGGAAGCCTCGTTATTATCGGAGTCGTTAATCAGATAGTATCTCACAGCCAAACCCGTCGTTAGGACAACACTATAAGCACTCTTCTGTCTACATATACCCCATACACATCACAGTAACAATATAGATTCCGGAAACGAATCTATTGCAAACCTACAAAATCTACATATCGGTGTCTTCAGCAATCTGATAATCATAGCAGCGTTCATGAACACACGGGGCCTTGGGATAACCTTCTTTTCCTTATTGGTGTTTGCGACCACGACACCAGCATGGGTACTGGAGCAGGAAACTGTATATGCGTCAGTGGGGTTGTGGATGTGTTAGTTGGACCGTATACGGGACAGTCGAGTTGAATTGAGGCATCAATCACAGTCAAACTACACGAGGAAATCAGTAATATAATATATTACTTGCCTGTAATAAACGTTCGTGCGTTCATCGCATTCGTGGGTACGGCATGCCAGTGACCGTATGGGTGCAGCGTGTCTGTTGGGTCGCAACTGTGTGTCGGTGGATATGGTGATCACGCGTTCGTCAGGTTTGGGAGTGGTGAACGACAGGTGTAGTTGTACAGCGTGAATGAGCAGGTTGGGTGGCAAGCATGTAGGTGGCGAATGGGACGCCTGCCGTGCTTGCTCACTCAGAATATGTGGGTAGGCAAAATGAGTACAAACCGTGTTCGCTCACTCAGCGTGAACGGGTGATCCGGGGTGGGTGGCGAGTGGGCAAGCATGAATGGATGTGGTTGGGGAGCGTAAATGCCAGGTGATGGCAGCGGGAAACACTGGGACGAACGGACGAAAGAACTGGACTATGCGGTATACGGGGGCTGCGACGTACTATCGTACATCTACAAGCCGCTATCGCTTGACGAGTCTCTGAAAAGAGTCAGCCTCTCCAATGATCCCGGTCTGACCGCGGGAACGCCGCATGCAGTACGAGGAGGGACGAAGACAGGATAGGTAACAGTTTGAGTTAGTGAAAGCTCTTGCCAGCCTATCTGATTGAAGCTGGCGTGACAGCCCCGGGCCCAATTTAAAGCGAGCAAAAAGTGCATGCACCTTGAGTCAGTGGCAGCCTTATTGGGCTGCCGGCGTACCCCCACCGTTCAGGGTGCAAACATTCCACTGATTTGAACGCTGAACAAAAGTACCGAATTCTGAAAGGGACAAACAGCGAGGTTCTTGCCAAAAAGGGTACTGAATTCTGTATGGCTTCAATTGAATCGTGTCACCCTTCTTTTCCTACTAAACCTTGTCCCCTTCAATTGAAAGGGTCCCCTGAAGAATTATGTATGTATATATTCCATTCACGAGGTCACTTTGGCAATTCATAGACCCTAATCCGGTTTACAAGTTGTTCAAGCGCTACTCGGTTGAACGTAACGCCACCGCGAGGTAACATTTCCTCCTGACACAGGCTGATTGGCAGAACGCCGGGAGACAAATGGGGTCTCGGTGAGGTGATTAACTTTGATTACACCCTCTACCGACTTACCAATCTGGTACAGAGTCGTAACACCAGCCATGTATAAGTACACTCCCTTCGCATGCACTGCAGTCTTGCCTACAGGGTTAATACACCCACATCAGCGGTGAACACATAGGTAACACTCCGGGATTACCTCCGGCGCGTAGGATGCACTCAGCGAGCATGACTTCGCGTTGCACTCTCCCAGATGCAAGGGAGGACTCAGATGGGGCTAGAGCCGACCTCGTTCAGTTCCCTGAAGGCGGCACTGCGGCTTGGTGCACGGTTATTGGCGCGTAAGTGAGATTGATTCCACGAACTATCAGTGCAATCAAATTTCTGCTGTGCCAGGGCACTGGTCCAGTTCTGCGGCTTTGGGTGAGCATGACAATTTATTTACTTTTTGTGAGTAATGCTCGTACTCACACAAAAAAAGGTACGCCTCGTCGTTTGGCGTTTATCAAGGTATGTACCCTTCTGTAAATTCCCCAGTGGTCTTGTACTGACAGCGGCAGACTTTTACACCCGACATTACCTAACCAATGAATCGTCATCTGCGATATCGTAAGTTTCATCTAGAACCCGTGCTGTATGCGCAATAAACCTGCCTGATAGTTGGATAGGAAGCACTGATGTATTTCTAGTGACGGCTTTCGGTCTTGCTGCAGGCATACTCTATGATCGAGGTTATTTGTATGTCTTTCCCACTTTTCATATTATCTGGCACTCGATGCTCATTGTACCAAGCTACTATTTGTTAGTCGGAGGATCGTTGCTGCAATCATTCGCCTTGTTCATGCTCTCACTCGCCAGACCCGGTCAATATTATCAGGTCTGTTGTCCCCCCAACCAGATGCACATCTTGTCCCACCAACTTCTAATGACAGATCTTCCTTGCTCAAGGAATCGGCCTCGGAATGGCCCAGGGGATTCTTTACGTCCCAACGATGGCAGTGATATCACAATATTTTTCCCAACGTCGTACACTTGCAATGAGCCTCGTCGCCTCTGGTTTCTCACTTGGAGCAATCATACACCCCATCATGTTGAACAACTTATTTAACCGGAGTGTAGGCTTCGCTAACGGTGTGCGAATAAGCGCCGCCTTCGTTAGCGTTATGCTTATTACCGCCTGCCTCCTTATGCGCACACGGTTGGAACCGCCTAAACATCCTACAAACTATCTAACTGTTGGAAGAGGTATCATCCACGACCTGCCTTTTTGTCTCATGACCATTGGGTGGGTGCTTGTCCACGTGACACGATCGTTTTTGATTAGCGATCCTACCAATACGGTAGAGTGCTTATCTTTCAGATCGGATTCAATTTCCCGGTGTTTTACTTTCAATTGGATTCCTTTCAGCACCGAAATTCAAAGATGTTTTCGTTTTATTCGGTGCGTGAACAAGCCAAGAATCTCCTGGGTCGTTCGATACTGAATGGACCTCTTGTTCAGTTGGCCCTCATGAATGGAGGAAACTTGATTGGTCAATTATCTACAGGATTCGTCGCATCCTGCATTGGCGTGCCCAGGCTCATGATTATATCGACCGGCATGTGTGGCGTTTTCATTCTCGGCATGATCGGTCTAAGCGGTGTTCCGACTTTCGTGGTACTCGGGTTGATTTATGGCTATTTTTCTGGCGTTTGTCAGTTTCACCTTCCCTTTTCTGTACGGTCTAACGAAACTGAGCACAACGTTGACTGGTAGACATCGCGTTGTTGTTGCCCCTTGTTGCCCTCCTTACTAGCGACATGTCGGAAATCGGGTTCGTTGGTTCTCCACGACTGGCAGTTTTGGTCGAAAAGCTCATACATGATTCATGATCAGTGCTCGTATGGGAATCGGGATGGCAGTTGGTGGCATCGGCAGTCTTGTTGGTGCGTCCTAGAATTATATCATCTCATCCCTTGACGCCCCGTTCAAAGGTACGCCCATCTCGGGTGCATTGCTCACCTCACGATACAAGTGGTGGCAGCCCTCTCTCTTCAGTGGGGTACGGTTTCGTCAATCCATCGAAAGGGCAACGGCCTGACATGTCTTTGGTAGCTGATCACACTCACTGGGTGTTTTTTGATGATGATGATGCAACTTGCACTGACTCGTCGCTTGACGAAGACACAGGTAGCCGATGCAACCATGTCCCGGGAAGTGGAAAAGTAGTCACACAGCCGGTTCAACATGTCATGCTCGCTCAGATTTGGCTCGCCATTTCTTGATGCTTCGGACGAGGTTCACTGTGTCCTGAAACGGTTACATTACTATCGTTCACCGCACATACGTAGGTTCCCAGAGTATTAGATATTGTAACGAAGGCGGCACGCTGCTCTCAGGTTTGATCTCACGGATCCTGCATGCAGTAAGTTTACCAGAAACAACCCACCCCGCTCCGATTGATCCGAACACTGCGATCGAAATGTCCACCTCTCGCTACATATATACCTGGCTAGTCATATCCCGCAAACCGGTACCGTGTCCCTCGACTGAACTATAAGTTTGGTTTCATGATCAGGGTGTGGGGACGTACAGCACTCGGGAGTCGGGACCCAGCGGGGAAAGCATCAGGAGCCTCGTTAATCAGATGGTTTAACAAACGGAGCAACGTCAACGTCACTGACTACACAACCTCGCAATCAAGCCCGTCGTTAGGATAACACCACTAACACTTATTTGTCTACATCGCTCGTCACTCCACACATATTGTCATGTCGTCATCGTCATTGCCATACATTATGTACTTAAAAGATAACGATAACTCTGAGACTGTTCGTAACTATTCCATTCTGGTTGTGAATAAGTAGGTCACTCTAAGGCACCGCATCTTAGTAATGCAGTTAACTTGTTGCGGCATATATCCAGTGCGAGCCGCCGTCTATCTCATCTTGGAACGTGACGCCATCGCAAGGTAACATTTCCTCCTTACACGGGCTAATAGTAGAACGTCGAGAGACAAATGGGGTCTCGGCCAGGTGGTCGACCTCAATTACACTGACTTGCATCTGGCACAGAGTCGTAACGTAACCAGCCATGTATAAGTGCACTCCACGGTCATGTCTGCAGGGTTAATACACCCACCTCAGCGGTGACCACATAGGTAACGCTCCAGAATTATCGCCACCCTCTCATCCCGGCGCATAGGATGCCCTCGGCGAGCATAACTTCGCGTTGCACTCTCCCAGATGTAAGGGAGGACTTGGATAAGGCTGGAGCCGACCTCGTTCAGTTCCCTGAAGGCGGCACTGCGGCTTGGTGCACGGTTATTGGCGCGTAAGTGTGACCGATTCCATAATCTATCTATCCAATCAAGTTTGCTTCTATGTCAGGGTACTAGTCCAGTTCTGTGGCTTTGGGTGAGTGTGGCCACTTGTCTACTTTTTGCGGGAAATCCTCGTACTCACGATAAATAAAGATACGCCTCGTCGTTTGGCGTTTATCAAGGTACGCTTCCATAATTCCCCGGTGGCCTTGTGTTTGAGACTGTTGCAGATTTTTACACCCGACATTACCTAACCAATGAATCGTCGTCTGCGATATCGTAAGTTTTATCTAGAACCCGTGCTGCATGCGCAATAAACCTGCCTGATAGTTGGATAGGAAGCATAAATGTATTTCTGGTGTCTTCTTCCGGTCTTGCTGTAGGCGTGCTCTACGATCGAGGTTATTTGTATGTCTTTCCACTTTAAACATTATCTGGCGCTCGATATTCATTGTATCAAGCTACTATTTGTTGATTGGAGGATCATTGCTGCAATCATTCACCATGTTCATGCTCTCGCTCACCCAACCCGGACAATATTATCAGGTCTGTCCCTCTAACCAAATGTATACCTTGTCCTACCAACTTCAAATGACAGATCTTCCTTGCCCAAGGGATCGGCCTTGGAATAGCCCAGGGGATTCTTTACGTCCCAACGATGGCAGTGATATCCCAATATTTCTGCCAACGTCGTACGCTTGCAATGAGCCTCGTCGCCTCGGGTTCCTCACTTGGAGCAATTATACACCCCATCATGTTGAACAACCTGTTTAATCGGAGTGTAGGGTTCGCCAACGGTGTGCGGATAAGCGCTGCCTTCGTTAGCGTTATGCTTCTTACTGCTTGCCTCCTTATGCGCACGCGGATCGAACCGCCTAAACATTCTACGAATTATCTGACCGTCGGAAGGGGCATCATACAAGACCTGCCTTTTTGTCTCATGGCCATCGGGTGGGTGCTTGTCCACATTATATGATTATTCTTGATAAGCGAACCTACCGATACGGTAGAATGCTGATCTTTCTGATCGGTTTCAACTTCCCGGTGTTTTACTTTCAATTGGATTCTTTGCAGCACACAAATTCAATGACATTTTCGTTTTACTCTGTGCGTGAACGAGCCAAGATTCTCCTGGACCATTCGATGCTGAATAGACCCCTTGTTCAGTTGGTTCTCATGAACGGAGGAAGCTTGATAGGTCGATTATCCACCGGATTTATTGCACCCCACGTCGGCGTTCCCAGACTCACGGTCATATCGACCGGGATGTGTGGCATTCTCATTCTCGGTATGATCGGTCTGAGCGGCGTGCCAGCCGTCGTGGCACTCGGGTTGCTTTATGGTTATTTTGCTGGCATTTGTCAGTTTCGTCTCCCCTATTCTGTATGGTCTGACGGTCCAACTGAACACACTACTAGTTATCGCATTGTTGTCGCCCCTTATGGCCCTCCTCACTAGCGATCTCTCGGAACTCGGGTTCGTTGGTTCCCCGCGTTTGGCTATTTGGGCCTGATACATTCATGATCAGCGCTCGCATGGGAATCGGGATAATGGTCACCGGCATCGGCAGTCTTATTGGTGCGTCTTCGCCTGGGTTTATCCCGCATCATCCCCTCATCCCCTGTTCGAAAGGTGGGCCTATCTCGGGTGCGTTGCTCACTTCACGATACAAATGGTGGCAGCCCTCGCTCTTCAGTGGGGTATGATTTTGTTGGCCCATCCAGTGGACGATGTGCTGACACTTCTTTGGTAGTTGATTGCACTCTTCGGATGTTTGTTATTAATAATGATGCAACTCGCACTGATACGTCGCTCAACCGAAGCAGAGGTGCACGATACAACCGCATCCTGGGAAGAGGAAAAATAGCTACAGAGAGGATCCGAAATGCATAAGCGTGGCTACCATAACTTGTAAATTACTCGTGTACGATGGAGTGCGTGCTAGTCGATCAAGAATGTAATGCGTTAAGCATATTAAAGCAGCCCAGGGCTATTCCAGCGGTAGTGGTATAAATCAAGAGACGAACCACGAACGGGCTGTGTGTTAAAAACGGGTATGGGACTAGACAATGGTGTACGAACGAAATGTCAGAGTCCCTGGTAGATTTTGAAACTGCGGAAGACGACGGAAACACTTACAAGTTCCATTGAACGTGGAGCAATACTCTACGAACGAAGCATACCAAACGGAAAAGGCGACGACGGCTGCAGGCGCAACCTTGCGAACGGCGCCTCTCGAGAACTTGGGTTCAAAGACGAAGAAGTCAATCAAGAGGGTGAATAAAGGTGAAGCATGCAAGGCCAGATCGGTGGTGAGCGGTAGACGCATGAGCTGGACAGCAGCGCCGGGCATGGACTGTGGCTCGTTTAGGGGGCGCATGATGAGGTGTGGGGAGAATATGAGGAGGGACCAGTAGATGGTCGAGATCACGAATTGAATCTGTTATGTGAACGCAAGGGTGCAAGTTCAGCTCAGTTTCCGAGTGGATCCGACGTGAGGGCCAGCCTTACCGGCATCGATAGCATCAAGAGCGACCTCTTGACGTGACGAAAGACTGTTTGTTGTGTTTGTCAGCCAGTTTGTAGACTTGTCTCGCTACGGCGACCACTTACTCGCCACGGACGGGACCAAGTCAGAGAACAGACTGACAACCATGCATGACCATGTGATAAGCAACCTATCATCATAATATATGCCCCAGGACGAGTCACAAAGGGCCCAAGTTAGCTCTGCACGTCAGCACCCGATCAAGCTGCGTTAGGCTTACCCTTGGTTCGTTAGAAACTGAGCATAACCGCCCTTTTGTGATTTCATCCATTCGTCGACCGTGTGCAGATCGCCGAGTCTGAACCACCCCCACCCCATGATGCCTGCCGCAGTGGCGTGCAAGACGAACCCCAGCAATCGTCGCATGATTGAATACTAGGTGAACAAGATATGGTTTGAAGGAACGGGCTGGAGAGTTATAGTAAATCACAAGGCAATTCGGCTGCGTGTCTGATGAGGTGGAACTGCGGCTGCGTCACCACCGGGCCCCGGCCGCCCATATGGCGTATTACTGTAAAGGTTACCACTTACCATCAAATCAGTGTTTCATATTTGCGGACACGATACCTCGTCCGAAACGCAGTGCCAGTCCAGGAGCGTACACCTGACCTGAGTCAAAGGAGAAGTACTAGCGTATAGTCTGAACCGAGACTCCGAGACTCCCCGCACCGCTCCGCGAGTCAATCAACGATGATGCACACAGCGTTGCGCCTCCGCACCCTCACTCCACTGTCTCGCCCGTTCCACGTCTTTTCTGCATCCCGACATCTAATAGGACACAACGACCCCATCTCCAACCTCCGCCCCATCATCTACACCGACACACCCACCCCAGCAGCGTTAGGACAGCCCGAACCGCATGCCAACCATCCTTACTCTCTCAGCGAGTTCACCGACGTTCCGCAGGACCATACCCTAGAGTTGCAGTACAAGCTTGCCCGGGAACAGCTTGACGCGTTCAATCACGATTACTGGACAGACGTACGTCCGTGTTAGTTCTTGTGTCCGTCCCTCACTCACAGCTACGCCAGAGCAACACTCGGTTTGAGGCAGCCAAGCAGTCCGTCTTGGCGTCGCTTCCCGAATCTGCTTCACCTGAAATGCATGAAAATGCACTCTCGGTGTTTTACAAGAAATGGGTGATGCAGGAAAAAACAAGACAAGACGAATACTCCACCGAATGGCGAAAGCGTAATTGGGACACCATCCTTCTCGCCGCTCGCGTTGAGTATCAGCGCTTCAAGAAGCGCCTTCTATGATTGTACAAGGAAGACGATGTGTGTACGAACGAACGGAAAAAACAAGGCAGCATCGCAATATCAATATGTTTCGAGGTTCCAGTATAACCAACTGTTACCGCATTTCGTACCCCAGTTCCTCCATAGCCAACTCCCTCACTCTGAAGTAGACGTCTTCCAACTTGAAATTTTCCACCACCGAACTCTCATCCCTAAAGTTTCTCGCCAACTCACCCAGCACTTCGTCCGGCATACCAGGGAATCGTGATGACGTTTCTGGCATCAGGGGGACGGCTAGACACTGTGAAGGATCGAGGTCGAAGCCCTCTGGCAATGAATCATTTGGGGAGGCCGAGGCAATGGTAGGTAGAACGAGGATGAGGGTGTGATACAATGCAGTCGCGCAGAAACGAGCTTTTAGTTGGGCATCAGTAACATTGGCCGTTTGGCGGATGGCATCCCAGCTGTAAAATATGATTGTGAGCACATATGAATAAAAGCATGCCAAGCCAGACGTACTCGTCATGATAGTACACTCGACACCAAACCCTTCTGAATGATGATATTCGTCGAACATCCGGAGTGCCCTGAATAATAGATCCAGCATCCCGCTACAAGGCAGAACCTATGAGGACTTACTTTGGCTTTTACAAGCAGATGCAACGCGGTCGCGTAGTCATCTATGCTGTCCTCGTTATCTTTCAACGTCAACACATCCACCATGCCTTCAACACTCAACACCTTCCCCTGCAAGACGTCCCTCACAAGATTTTTGAGTACCTGTCCGCGTAAATGACTTGAGTGAGAACTACAAGTCACGTCAGGTCCAAACACGCACCATGATGAGGCCCTTCCGTTCGCTTTCCTTGAGATTCTTCGCTTTCGCGGATAGAACAGCCTCTACCTGTGCGTCCAGGCTGTTCTTTTGCTTTCCGCGCATGGAATTCACTACGCCTTGGAAGTCTGCGAACAACTTTTCCTGCACAGCAACAAAGTCCAGACCATCGTGAAATGCTATCAGAAAGGTTGTCAGATTAATGCAACGGTGACCAAAGGTGGCTAGCAATGCACCATCAAGTTTTGTCTCATCCAACGTTCCACCTTCTTGCAAGTCTGCAAGCTGGGAGAGCTTGCCGAGAGAGAGCATGAACTTCAGAACAGAACAGTTAGCATGATCATAAGAGAACAATGGAGCGCCAAACACGTACATGTTTCACCCCAAGGTCACTCGCGCTCGTTGCTTCTGTCAGTAACCTCCCGCTCGCATCTCCAAACCTGTCCCTTCCCATGTCGTTGACCCAGGCGATGGAGTTATACTCTGACCTCACTGTCCGCTCTTCGCCCTCTCTCGCCTTGCCCTTCCCGTCCTTGGTGAAGAGTTTGTCCATGATGGGACCCCATATACTTTCCTCTGCAAAGACGACGCGAGCCTCGCCGTGTTCGATACACCATCGTACGACTTCGCTGCCAAACGCATCGCCATATCGAGAAAGATAGTTCTGAATGAGGGGGCCTTGAGGATTTGAGGCGGGGGGATATGGTGTCGGACGGAGGAGGAGCGAGGCAAGGGAGGGGAAGTCGGTGTAGGTGGTCGCGAGGGCAAGGGCCTGCTGGAGATGCGAAGTTACACCTGAAAAAGTAATTACATGAGAAGTTCGATGAATAATTGTTTCAAGAAGCAAACGTACGCAGTGTCTCAAGGATCTCGGGTCGAAGCTGCGCGAACTTATCCTCGAGCTCCTTTTTGTCGCTCTGCGAGTTTGGATCATCAGCTACCATCGGGCTAGGTACGCGTTAACAAAGGTATGTGGGGGAGCGCGAAGGCTGATTTACCTTGCGAGCCAATCCAGCCTCTCCTGCACACATGCAAACAACAGTGTCGCCAATTCAGGTAGCATATCCACTACGTCCTTTCCAGCATTGTTCCCCCCACCGGTTGTAGCCACCTTCGTCACGGAATCGACAAGCTTCAGTGTAGCATCGATGACAGCGGGTCTGCTCGTCCACGGTCTAATCATGGGAAGCTCGACACCATATACGCCAAGGTTGTATGCGCGGTAAGAAAGTGCAGCTTGCAGCGTTGCCTACGAACAAAGAGCGGTCCCGTCAGACGCGTGGCTTCGATAGTCAGAAATATAACTAACCACAACGGCTCCACCGAGCTCTTTGAGCGCTCCAGTACCCCCATACCCACTCCCTTCTAGTTGGCCCAAGTACTCCACCATAAACACCAATAGTTTCCCAACATCAGGCACACGATACTTGAAGAAGTCTCGCGTAATATCTTGCGTGGGGGTTGACTCGGGCATCGATGGATAAGTCGAGGTCGAAGTGGACGGAGCATGGGTAGCACTAAATACATGGATAGTATCTGTAATAAGGGAATGAATTGCACCAGCGCTGGGTAAAATCGGTCTCAGAAACAAAGTCATTCGGAACTGGTTTAGTTGACTCACTCGATGTATTCGTTCAATCTGATCCAAAGCTGGTGGCATGCGTAGAGCTTCTCAGCGTCGGTTGCCAGGCGTTGACGGCTTCTTTGAGACATCTAAAGGGATCACATGAGTCAGTATGCATCATCCCCATTTGAGTTCGAGGCATTCATTTCTGCAAACGATACGTGCGCTTCATTTTGAACAAAGTGACGCTGACCTTTCCTAGAGCACCATTGTCGTTGATAAACTTGATAAGCCAGCTCAATCGCTCTTTGCGCGCCGTTAATTGATATGTAAGATCGTGGTTCGCTCGGACAATTTCAGCATCTGAAGCAATGGAATGGTCGATTAAAACCAAATAGACGATGAGCAACGAACACAAGAAGGCGGAACCTGGAGGGAAACTACGGCTTACCACTAGCCACTACTGCAGCGCTGATACCCTCCGCAGCGCGCATAAGCGCTTCTCCATCAAGGACCGGCGAAGGGGGGAGAATAAATTGTAAAGGATTAGCAGGGTTAGGCGAGTATAAAATGGCTTGTTTCAGGGTAGCTCTGAGCAGATTGGGGAGAGACCTGTTCCACAGCATATCAGTACACACAAGAGACCATGGCGTAGAAGCCAAGGCAAAGAAAAAGAGGCGCCACCTACTCTGCCTTGAACCCTTGCACTTTTTCTACATCCAGTGAGACTCTCAGCATTGAATCACCAGCTACCATCAAAACTCCAGCTTCATTTCCCCCATCTCCTCCACCAGGCTCCACGCTGCTACGCGTGTCTGTGTGGTCAAGAGTAATGACAGGGGGGAGTGCAGATAACCCGAAGAACCGGTTAGACGAGGACTTGAGAACAAGATGGTCGCGATAAGGAGTATCTGCAGTAGGCACACAGTGAAAATCCTCAACGAACGTGAGTGGAGCCAGTGCGTACCTCGAGCACAGAAAATCACGACCTCGCCGAATAGCACTGAAACGATCGCTCCTCCAGAAAGGAGTGTCAGTCGTGGATGCGCAGGCGGAGAAGAAGCATTCTGATAACGTGTTTCAAGTTCGATAGTAGCATATTGCATATATTAGGGAACGGAGATGAGTATTGACGACAATCTGGCCGCACAAGAAATACTCACGGCAACATAAGGCACTAAGGTGACGCCATCGACACCCCACGAGTCACCATGCGCCACCAGGCGAAGGATAACATACACCCTGCGAGGTCCGAAGCCGAACTGGTCGATAATCATCGCACCAGGATCCTCCTCAGCTCCTACAGAAGCGTAAGAAATCAAAAGTGCAAGTGTATTTGGACTTGCCGCCATAGAATTAGTGATAATCAAGTACTCTCATCCATTTGCTTACCTTTCGACGGCGAGATCAATACCCTCTAGATCTTCTATACCAACACTCCCGCCGATTGCTTCCTGCACGACCCCCGCTACATTCACCTCGTTCTTCAGTTCCTCCGTTCCCAGTGTCCATTTCTGGATCCTGGTCTCGACCAAAACAAATAAATCGTTCCCATATGACGCAAGTGCAACCACATTGCCCGGCTCTGGCCGTGCTGCAGGGGACGGTGCTGACCATCCCAGGAGGCGAGAGAGAGAAAGGGAAGAGGCTGGCGTCGGGGCGGCAAAAAGCCGCACGGTGAGGGCGTGTTTTCCGCCTTGAGAGGTGATCCCTAACCGGAATATCCTACCAGTTGATGTGGCAGCCAGGTACGCATAGGCTGATCCAGATACTCCTCCGGGGCCACCTAGTTCGGTCCGAACGACATATGAGACATATTCGGCGGGCTCGAGAGGGAGATACACTGCCTCGAATGTTCCTCCCCCTGAAAGCCCAGAGGAGATTGAGGGCCAAAAACGCGTCGCTCCGGCGGGGGAGATGAGGATGAGACCTGGTTCAATGGAACGCGAACGGGAAGGGATAATAACATTATGTGGTGCAAGAGAGGTGGTATTTGTATGACTGGGAGAAGGAGGAGGACACGGAAAGATGTAACATGTTGGGCTTGGAGAAGAAGGCTTGAGAGTCGCATGCGACCAGAGAAAGCACGTCTTTGCAGACGCAATGAGCGTGTATCCCGAGGTGATGTCTACGCATCCCACATACGACTCCACCAGAAAATCTACGCATGATGAACACGGTAAATTGGAGAAACGGTCAACCGATGACGACGCGTACCTGTGGATCGCAGAGCTTGTTTGACTTCCACTGGTAATGCGCCATATAAGCTGACTATCAGCTCCTCTGTCTTTGAGAATACCGCGTCTTTTTGGCCCGGGGCCCTCTCTGGTCCAGGCGTCGGTGCTTCATCGACCTCCATCCCGGATTCTGGTATTGAACGTGGAGGGGTAGTAGCAGGTGCCGGACGATGAGCACCGACGAATTTACGCGGTCGAGGTGGTGTCCGGGACGTCGGTCGCGGTGTCACATATCTATGCGTCCTCCTAGGTGGTGGGGAAGTGAATGTCGCCATCGAGTTCAGATGGTGGTACAAGACTGAGACGCGCTGCAACTCTAAGTAAGAGACTCAAAACACCCGAAAACACATTTTCATGACTGCCACCATCTCCATTCCGACAGGGTTTCGCTGTCTTCCACTACCGTCGGTCCAGCTGACTCTGTCCACCGTCTTAAAGTGTGGACAGTCATTCCGGTGGACGAGTCATCCCATCTCCTCCATCTGCGATCCTTCAGCGCACGAGTACCGGTTTTGTCTGCGAGACCGTGTTGTCTGTCTGAGACAGTCTTCCGAGGCCCTCTTTTATCGTTCCGTCTTCCCCGATGGATTTCTCGACCACGCGCAAGCAGACTCTCGCGAGGAGGAAACACTAAATTGGCTCAAAGACTACTTCCAGCTGGACGTCGATCTCGTCAAGTTATATGACGAATGGAGTGAACGAGATCCCGTCTTTCGCAATGTTGGTTCCCGTTTCCCCGGTGTCCGCATTCTGCGACAGGATCCTTGGGAAAACCTCGTCTCGTGAGTGAACAGAAAGCACTGGTCGCGAGGCTCGACGCGATCGCACGTAGATTCATTTGCTCTTCAAACAACAACATTGCGCGTATAACAAAGATGATCCATGCCCTTTGCACGCGCTATTCACCGCCCCTCTTGTCCCTCGAACCTCCAGTTCCCGATTTAGATGGTGCGGGGAAGGATATGAGTTATCGTGCCTTTCCACTCCCGAGTGCTCTTGCTTCCCCTGAGGTTGCAACGGAACTACGGTCGCTTGGCTTTGGATATCGTGCAGAGTTCATTCAACGAACAGCACAAATGCTGGTTGGCGAACATGGCGCTACTACCACGGATTCAAGTGCACCCTCTGTCAACGAAACCGCAGAGAAGTGGCTTATGACCTTGAGGAACGTGGATACCCCAAAAGCAAGAGAAGAGCTGCTCAGATTTGTCGGTGTGGGTCGAAAAGTGGCTGACTGCATTTTGCTTATGAGCTTGAATAAGGTAGCCTCGGATTTCTGGTTTGGATTAATCGGTGCTAATCATGACGATACAGCGGGAAGTTATCCCAGTGGATACCCATGTTTACCAAATTGCAACGAAACATTATGGATTTCGTTCTCCCGGGGGCTCGAAGAAAGTTACCATGACCCCAAAACTCTACGACGAGATCAATGGCAAATTGGCAGGCATATGGGGTGAATATGCTGGTTGGGCCCATACAGTGGGTAGTTTGTATTCGTGCAAGATCTCAAGCTCATCAGAAATGCAGGTACTTTTTACTTCTGATTTAAAGGCATTTTCTTCCTACGGAACGCCAGCATCCCCTTCTACCTCGATGACAAGCACTCCAGGACCAACGGCAACTCCAACTCCAACAAGCGGGCGTTCGAGCAATAAACGGACGAGGAAGGCTATACCGGTTGACGATGAGCTCCCAATAGTTGTGTACCCGACATCACAGGATGATGTTAATAATGCCATTGGAGTTACCAGCCTCGCCGAGAGAGTCAAGAAGAGAAGGAGGGCTGCTGCCAAATAGATGTTCTCCCCATGGTTAGCAGTGGCTGTGTGAAAGATCACATGAGCGATAGTACTAGTGCTAGCTAGGCGAGCGCGATCTCATCATCATAAAGTTGTTGCAGAATGCCGCACACGAATCCCATACAAGATATCATAGATACGACACACGAAAGCGATCAGGAAGACCATTCTTCTGGATCTGAGCATCCAGAGCGCATAGACAACTCCCCAGAGGCATCGCAAGCGTCGTCGTCCAAACGCAAGAAGAAGAAGAAATCCAAGGCTGCCAGGATTCTGGACTCGTTGCGCGGAACTGAGACATCGCACCCTGTAGATCATGGTGCTCAGCCTGAGCAAAGTTCCGGAGTAGCTTCATCAGATGTCGACGCCGTCAGGCAAGCACTGAACAACATGAAACTTATGGACGCGCTCAAAGGGAAGGCGAGTGTCACTGGACGCGGAAAGAACACTCTCGGAGAGCACAAGGTACCGTCATTCATTCATTCGTACCTCATCTTTACACCGCGTAATTCCTCTTTCCAAGTTTTGGGCAACGCAACCCGTCCCACAACTAGGTAGGCCAAATCGCCTTGATCTAGGACATGCTTGAACAGTTATCATCAACCAGGAGATCAGCCACCCGCTGAAGATGGGTATATCGAACCCACGAAAGCGATAGAGGACGTCCGCCAAGAACCGTATCCGTTACCAAAGGACTTCGAGTGGTCTACTCTGGATCTTAATGACCCCAAGCAGGCATGTTTGATGTAGACACATTGAATTCTTTGCGCTCACAGATGTTCCAGATCAAAGAGGTTTATGATTTATTGTCACTGAACTATGTCGAGGATGACGAGGCCTCCTTCCGCTTCAAGTACAGCGCCGAATTCCTTGAATGGTATACTATCTGTTTTGTCGTGGTGGAACACGAAGGATAATCGCCGCCATCGCAGGGCCCTCAAACCACCGGGTTACTATAAAGAATGGCACATTGGCGTCAGAGTCTCTTCGAATAAGAAACTTGTTGCCTTTATCTCCGGTGTTCCGATAACCCTTCGCGTGCGCCAAAAGTGAGTCTTCACGTACAATCCCATCTACCTTGGCTTGATCCCATGCAGCGTCTTTCGTGCGAGCGAAATCAACTACCTTTGTGTCCACAAAAAGTTGCGTTCGAAGAGACTCACACCTGTGCTCATCAAAGAGGTCACACGACAAGTCAATCTCTGTGGGATAGCCCAGGCGATCTACACCGTTGGACTCCTCCTTCCAACGCCAGTCGCAACCTGCCGGTGTGTTTCGTTACTTCGTGTACCAAGTACCATTGTCTTATATCCATACAGGTACTATCATCGATTGATGAACGTACAGAAGCTCATCGATGTCGAATTTGCTTATGTTCCACGAAACATGACTCTTGCGCGTATGATTCGTCTCAACAAAGTAGATCCCAAGACCACCCTGCCCGGTTTGCGTGAGATAGAAGAAAGGGACGTCCCCGAGGTGGCAGATCTATTTGCGCGATACATGCAGCGTTTCGATATGATCCCCCTCATGACCATCGACGAAGTACGACATCAGTTTCTCAGTGGGAGAGGTGATCTGGATCAAGCCCCGGAAATTAACAGACGGCCGAAGCAGGTGGTATGGACCTACGTTGTCGAGGTGAGTGATGTTCCGCTCGCAATTGCGCATTCCATGTCTTAACGCTGTAATTGAATGTGTGGTAGGATCCTGATTCGCACCGTGTGACCGACTTCTTCTCGTTCTATTCCCTTCCGTCCACGGTGATCAATAACTCCAAGTACGACGTCTTCGAGGCTTGTTATCTATTCTACTATGCAAGCAATGTCGCATTTACGTCTGGAGAAGACACCGAAACAAAACTAAGGAAGCGGCTCGGTCAATTAATCGGAGATGCGTTGATCATTGCAAACCAAGCAAAGTTTGATGTATTCAATGCAGTCAGTCTGATGGACAACATGTCCTTCCTGGATGATCTCAAGGTAAGCTTGGTAAACACGGTTTCTTTCTCTGCTCGTTCTCATACGGACCCAAGTTCGGCATGGGGAACGGCTTGCTCAACTTCTACCTGTACAACTGGAGGACGACACCGATGATAGGCACCTCAACTGTCGAAGGCATGGAGGTTGGAAGAGGTGTTGGAGTGGTAATGCTCTAGATCATTCTGCGCCAAGAGACTTGATATTGGTGCCAGTTCATTGTTCAACCTTGGCATCAAGTGTGTCTCTACATGAACATATCGTACACACATCCCATCCATCCTTTGCAATGTTCAGTCACTATCAATCTCGATAATATCATCATCATCTACACCCCAATCTGGGGTTGGACTCCGTCGTTTGGGCTGCGATCTATTCGACAAGGGTGCAGTGTTAGCACCAAGTGAATGACCTCGGAAGCTTGAAGGGACGTGCGGTGCCACTGGCGTCCGAGAACCAAGGGTCTGCCCAGTACCCCATGATTTCTGACTAGCTTGCGATTCCGAAGGAGCCTTTTCTTTCCCTTTCGCCGATGTCGTTTGAACGGGCCTACCGTTAAGAGAGTTCCCAGAACCTGTAAATGTTGGCTGCCAACCGAAACAGCATGATTAAGTGCAGACATGCTACAACATAATACGTACTGAAGGGCTCGAAGGGTCGGGAGATGACGATGCTTTGGGTTCTGGAGGCGTGTATGGAATGACGTTGAAACCAAAGAATAGTTTTCCGAATGGAAGATTCAACGCTGCTGGTACCTTGGATTCAGATTCCAACATCTCGCTCGTGACAACTTTCTGCTTGCTGAAAGAAAGCTATCAGCGAGTTATTATGCCAATAGCAGGCTGGACAAACTCGGTGCGTATGATTTTACTGCCATCGGCAACGTCTTCCACGCCGCGGTGACTGATTCCCTTTCCTTTGGTCTTCCGCCCGGCTAGAGTTTCTCCCTTTCCTTTGAAACTTTCCCAGTGGTCACCACCTTTGCTCACAGTGGGGTTTCCACTCGCAACGAATCCACCCGCAAGCGATGACGACGGTCGAGACGAACCCGGTGATGACGAGTTGAGGTCAATCTTGAGTTTTGACGCCATCGTCGCGGGAGGAGGCGCCTTGGGTCGTTCGGGTTCTACGTAACCAACGGGAGGAGCAAAATCGACCTCCAGATCGGTGTCAAGAACACATATGCCTCCTCCTCCCGGTGTCGCTTCCATCACAAGGAAGCCGAATATCATTGAGTTGTAATATATTTCAATGATATCCCCTTGTGTGAGAGCGGAGAAGTTACGGAGTGCTTGTTCCAGGCTGCGCACATCAGTTATGAGAAAGCCAAGGGTAGAAAGTAGACATACACAGCCTTTGGATCAGAAATCTCGAGGAAGTGGACAGTTTGAGGTTGCAGCTTTACGAACTTGGCCTTCGGAAGTTCCGTACCGGTGATTCGGATAGGATCGCCTTCCTCGAGCCGGAGGGTTTTCATCATCCAGTATGGAAGATGCACGATACCCTCTTCCGCGATAAACTCCAAGACACCCGCATGCGTGGATGCTGCAGGATTCGAAGGATTACGAAGTTGGAACATCCATGGTGATTCAAGGTCCAAGCTCGTGAGATGAGCCAGTGCCGAGGGTGGCATGACAACTATGTTATTGAAGGAAATGAGCATCGAGTGGATAGGCGCGATCCAGCAAACATACTCTTCCCGCCATAAGAGAGGTTCTCTCGCTCCCTGCCAGGGAGCATGGCTACACTGTACGCCTTTAGATATTCATCATATGATCTAGCTGGGGCACGACCGATATGAGGGCCGAGCGGAACACCGAATCCTCTGCGATGCAAGATGAGATCCCAATACATGAACGTGTAAGAAAGGCCTACTGAGCAATCTGGGCGAACAACCCTCCTGGGCCATCGAAACCGTTCTGATTTCCGAGCTAGAGCGTCGATGAGTTAAGTGGGATATTCCAGAAGGTAATACTCACAAAATCCATGGAAGAGTGTGGTTAGAGAACAAGAAGGATTTGAACGCGTCAACGTTGTGTTGGGCTGAACGGCATACGCAATGCTCCTTTTACGGCAAAGGCCGTGGTAACCGAATCGAGCGGAATATTCAGCGACGCGTCGATTACAAGTTCTCCAAGTCGTCGATTGTCCATCTGATCTCAACTCTAGTACAGAACAATGACCACAAAAACTGCAACAGCCGCACGGACCGGCTCCAATGCTGCCTTCAACGACAAGGTGAGGTGCTTGACGCTGTCATCTTGCTCTCGAGCCTCATGGAACGCGTCCTCAGGGTAAGCCCATGGAACTCCGCATGTCCAACATGGTGGCCGCCAAAGGTTTGTTTGTGATGTCAGCCCGTATTTTCTGGCTCACGATTTTGTGCAGCCATCAGCGATGCTGTTCGTACATCACTTGGGCCGAGAGGAATGGACAAGATGGTATCGACATGCTGATCTCTCACCTTGGTCCTTCGAGTGAACTGACTAAAATTATAGATCCAAACTTCTAAAGGAGAGGTAATTATCACGAACGACGGCGCGACAATCCTGCGGAGCATCCAAGCACTACACCCCGCTGCTAAAATGGTAATTTTGCGTGCAAACTTCAAAATAATTATTTATCATCCTTTCAGCTCGTTGACCTGTCTGCTGCCCAAGATGTGGAAGCAGGCGATGGCACAACTTCGGTCGTCGTTCTGGCAGGTAGCCTTCTTGGCGCAGCCGAAAAGATGCTTCTAAAGGGAATCCACCCAACGATCGTCGCGGGATCTTTCCTCGAGGCATCTGTCAAGGCCGTGGAGTACCTGACTGAAGTATCAGTTCCAGTTGACTTGAGCGATAAGGCCAGCTTACTCCGCGCGGCCAGCACGTCGTTGAACTCCAAGGTCAGTGTTCCCTCTTATCATATGTCCAGGATCTTATCATATTTGTAAAGATCGTTTCTCAATACTCATCGACCCTTGCGCCTATCGCTGTTGCCGCTGTTACCCGTCTTGTGACGTCCCAATCTTCAAGCGTGGACCTCAGAGACATCAGGATAGTCAAGAAAGTTGGTGGCACGATTGAAGACACCGAACTTGTGGATGGTGTTGTCTTGAACCAAAATGTCATTGTCTCAGCTGGCGGTCCTACTCGCGTGGAAAAAGCTAAGATCGGTATAATTCAATTCCAACTTAGTGCGCCCAAACCCGATGTAAGTCTTTGCGCACTTCCATATCATGTTTCTCAATCGCACGAGAAATCTAGATGGATAACACTGTTGTAATTAACGACTATCGCCAAATGGACAAGGTTATCAAAGAAGGTCGCCAATACCTGCTCAACATCTGCAAGAAGATCAAAAAAGCAAATTGCAATGTCCTCCTCATTCAAAAGTCCATCCTGCGGGACGCCGTCGATGACACCTCTCTTAGTTTCCTCAAACGTCTCAACATTCTAGCTGTGAAGGATGTCGAACGTGATGAGATTGACTTCCTCTCGAAGAGCCTGGGATGCAAGCCGATTGCAGACATCGAAGCGTTCACAGAGGACAAGCTCGGATATGCCGATTTAGTCGAGGAGACATCACAAGCTGGGGCGAAGGTCGTCAAAATCACTGGTGTCAAGAACAGAGGTCGCACAGTCAGTATTCTCGCGATGGGCGGCAACAATCTCGTCGTCGAGGAATGTGAGCGTAGTCTACATGACGCCCTTTGTGTTGTGCGTTGCATTGTAAAGAAGAGGTATGACTGCCTAATTCCTGATCGACAGTGCATATATTGAGGTTTGCATCCTAGAGCACTCATCTGTGGTGGAGGCTCACCTGAAATCCACGTGTCCCGTCTGCTTTCCCAGTATGCCCAGTCGCTGAAGGGTATGGAAGCGTACTGCTTCCAAGCATATGCAGATGCGTTGGAAGTCATCCCCACTACCCTCGCAGAAAACGCAGGTCTAAATCCCATTGCGATTGTCACTGAATTGCGCAACCGGCATGCTCTGGGAGATCGTAATGCAGGTATCAACGTTCGGACGGTGAGTTGATATCTGGTGTCAACAAGGGACTATTACTGATGGCCGATTCAGGGCTTGATATCCAACATCCTAGAAGAAGATGTTGTGCAGCCTCTGCTGGTGTCTACCAGCGCAATTGAGTTGGCGACAGAAACAGTTTGCCTACTGCTGAAGATTGATGATTATGTACAAACTAGATAACGAGACAGAGAAAGCAACCACTCGCTCTTCATGACGCTCATTCCTGTATCATTT